>OY757316.1:62774778-63019778 GCA_963583905.1 Stenurella melanura | reverse complement strand
TTTTAAATAGAACACCCTATATATTTTTACATTTTTGGAATCTAGAGGAAATTATGAATTCTATACATCCATTTTGGTCACTTTTTGATAAACATTTAAAATTTTATTAAAAAATCTATTTCTGAATCCAGAGTGCTGTGGTGCCCAAAATAGATTAGTTTGTGTGTTACGTTACTATGAAAATAAAAAGAGCAATATGATTGCATTACTTAATTCTCTAGAGGCGTTTAAAATTTTTAAATGTGATTTTTACCCACTAACTCGGTTTTTTTAAATGGGAATTTAATCGTTCACCAACATTTTTAAATACCTCATTTTCATACGAATCTAATGATACCAAAATTTTGAAAATCCGCTCAGAAATATTTGAGATTTCAGCCAAAATACAATGCAACCAAGCATTTAGAAACATGCGGCTACTAGATAATAGATTAGTGGGCTTTAGAAACTAAAATGGCACATTTCTGTGTAAATCTGGCAACCTAATAACATTGGAAAAATCATAGTAGCCATATAATGTAATAAAACAATATCAGCTGTCAGACAGATACAAAATAAAGCGTTGCGGAAATCTCTTTGAGTAATACAAAATATGTAAAAGATTCATATTTTCATGCAACACTTATATAAATATGTACTTTTGCGTACTTGTGCACTGTACGTGTAGAAGATATCCAATTATACAAGTACAATTCAATTAATTAGAATTGTGAAATATTTATATCATTTTATAGTGTATTTACTAGGTATTTTTTAGATCACTTTTATATCTTTATGTTATAGTACTGAACTTTTGTATCTATTAGACTGTGTAGCTTTCCCCGGGGTATTTCTAGAATCCATTTTTTGACTTTAGATTCGAATAAATTATATGAGTTAACTCTTTTTATTTCCGGTGAAAGTAAATGATATATTTTAGGTCCAAGTGCAGTTACTCAAAACTACAAATGGCATCTAAGTGGAGGGGACAAAGAAAAAACCAGCAGAGGAGTCGCATGGGCAATAAGACGGAACACCCCTATCCAGATAAAGACAAGAAAAGTAAACGAAAACATAACCATGGCAGACTTACAAATTGGAAAGGAAAACATATGCATATTAGGAGTACATGTGCCCTCCGACAAACGGGCAGGATGAGTATTCAGACAGATCACCCAAGAGACTAGAAATAGGAAATAGGAATAGAAAAATGAACATAATAATACTAGGAGACTTTAACGCGCATATAGGAAAGGACGACCAAACACATGAAGACAAGAATATCATAGGAAAAACCTTACTTCACACATGGACAAACGATAATGGAAGCTCGCTAAAAAACTTGGCACATCTGTTCGAGTTAACAGTTAGAAACACATGGAGCAAGAACCTAACCTGCCTTAATACCTGGAGTAAAGGAAACATCAACTCTCATAGACCATATCCTAGTGGATAGAAAAATAAGGGACAGGGTCAAAAACATTAAGGCAAAACAAGCAACAAACGTCAAAACAGATCACAAAATATTATATGGAACACTAGTAATAAAGAAACAAGAAGCAAAAAAAAGATACAACGAAACAGCAAATGACACATGGAACATCTCACTGCTACAGAACGAAGAAATAAAAAAGAAATACCAGGAGGAGATAGAAAAACAGTTTACAGGAAAATAACTAAATTGGTCAACAATGGGTTTAAAAATGAAAATAGCGGCAAGGAAAACGTTGAAAAGGAACAAATCCCCTATGAGCCCAACAAGAGAAGACATGAAAGGAAATTAAGAAAAACTAAAAAAAATAAAGGCCACAGGAAAACAATATACACCAAACATAGACAAAAAGATAATAGAAGCGGGGAAAGAAAAAAGAGACGCAGAGAGGAGGCACGAACAGAAAAAATGCAGGGAATTCTTCGAAAACATAGAATCCACTCCAGCAGGACAGAGATTAAACCAAACTTTTAGACACCTTAAAACATACAGGAGAAACAACAATACGCAGCCAAGAAAATACATACCACTGCAGCATTGGGTCAGGAAACTAGAAGAAGGAAACGCGGAGAGAAATCAAATAGAACCAATACAAGAAATGGACCACTGGCCACTGGGAAAGCCACCGTCAAAAGACGAACTACTAGAAATAATGGCCAGAGCTAAAAGAAACACGGCCCCGGGAATAGATAAAATAAATAACCAACTAGTATACTATGGACCGGACAACATAAAACAGCTGACGCTAAAAATCATCACCAACGCATGGACGGAAACCACACCCCTGCCTAAGGAGTGGAACACAACCATACAGATACCGCTCTCTAAAACCAAATCACCACAAAACGTGGACGATTACAGAAGAATAACACTCTGCAGTGTAGGGTACAAACACTACGCACAATTCCTCCTCAGAGAAATGGAAAAATACATAGGCGAACTACCAGATTATCAAACGGCATTTATCAAGGGTAGATCTACAGACGACCATATGTACAACACCAGACGGATCCTGGAAGAAAAGTGGAAAGAAGGAACAAAACTATATATAGTCTCAATTGACCTCCAAAAGGCATTTGATACCATAAGGCATGAGGCTATTGTCAACACTTTGCTCAACAGGGGAGTACCGCACTACTTAATAAACAGAATAATAAAAGCATGCCTACACGAAAACACTGCAATACAATGGTTTGGACAGACGACGGAATCAAAAATGAAGAATATAGGAGTCAAACAAGGATGTCCCCTATCCCCCCGACTATTCACCACAGTCCTGGACCAAGTGATAGAAATCACAATAAAGGAGAATCAGAATTTCAATGGAAACGATGGAACGATAAAGCCCCCCATCGTACTTGCATACGCCGACGATATACTCATCACCACCGAGGAAGAACAAGACATCGTTAAATTTCTAAGAAACATGACACCACATCTGGATTCCTCTGGAATGAAAATAAACTTCAAGAAGAGCCTAATAATGGTCCGAGACCCATTGATAAAAACAAGTCCAACAAGTGGGGAAGAATACAATATAGGAGACTACAGCCTGAGAACCACGAATACAATGAAATACGTAGGAACATACCTAACGAATCAACCAAAAAGGAGGGAAACAGTAAGGGAAAGAATCAAAACAGCCTACAGAGTCACAAGAGTTCTACTATCCTTCATTGAGGACAAAAAACCACCATGGTGCCTAACCAAAAAGATATACACGACCATCATAATGCCTACGATGATATATGGAGTCCAAAACGCAGCAACGACAAAGGCCAACAGAAGAAGCCTGAGAAGAGCTGAAAGGGACATTATCCAACTGCTATCAAAAACAGGAAAACCACAAAAACGACAGAAAACGTCAACATTACTAGAGGGAAGAACAATAATCAAAAGAATAGAATCATACGCAATGAAATACTGGGGACACGTCCAAAGACGGGACTCGACACACCTACTAAAGAAAATGCTGCGAATGAACAGCAACAAACTGAAAATAGGGAGGCCATGCTACACATGGATAACAACAATCGAGAGGATTATGAATAAGCTAGGAAAGGATTATACACACTGGGAAAAGCTGGCACAACAAAAAATGGAATACAATAAAGAAATATCAAGGATATACACACTACCAGACTCAGAAACAGAAGAAACAGAAAACTCAGAAGTAGAATAGGAGAGAAGATGATCACGGACAGAAACTAAGAAGAAGCATATCACAAAAACCTGAAAGTAAAATGAAGCACGAAAACCTAAAAGAAGCATCTCACAAACGCCTACACTTTCCATCCGATGAAGACAGAAGGAAAACAAGAAAAAACATCTCACAAACACCTACACGCTCCATCCTATACTCCTACCCCATGCGTCATGCGGCTCTCGCTGCTGATAACAAGCATGTCCAATGTCCAATCCGGCGTATGCAGCTGGTCCGGCGGTATAAAAAAGCACCGGGGGTTTGTTCCGGCACACGGTGGGATGATCGATGGGCGATCGGGCTGCGTGGTGGAACAAATCTCCATGCACCGGAATTGGCAGCAATGCCCACGTTACGCTGACAAATCAATCAATCAATCAATCAATGGTAGGCAATTGGGCAATTGTCTTTTCTATTTTAGGTAATTTAGAAGCATTAATTTTATGCCTTGTGTCATAGTCATGGAGGATTTTTTTGTCTTTATATTGTTTAAGCAACAGATTTTGACAAAACAGTTGTCGGAGGTCAAACATGCATGTTTCTTTTTACAAATTATCTGTTGGAAAGAGTCTAGGTTTTTTATACATAGTTTTTAGTATGAAGTTTTGAATTTTTTGTAAGCTGCCGAGAAAGTTATTTGTTGCTCCCCCCAGGCAATAATGCCATAGGTTAAATGCGATTCGACCAGCGCATAATACAGTATTCTTAGTCGTTCAATTTTGAGTACATCAGAGAGATATTTAAATTTATGTAACATGCACCTTGTTTTTTTTTATTATGTGGTTTATTTGTACATCTTATTTAAAGATGACTATCTATATATGTGCCTAAATATTTCATATTGCTCACCGAAGAGATATCAAAGTTTAAATTTTCATTAATATTTATTTTGATTGTTTTAAATATTGGCAAGTATCTAGCATAAGATGTGAATGGAATAAAATAGGTTTTCTTAAAATTCATAGTCAGTAGTCTATTATTAAACCAGTTAACAATGTTTTTGAAATCGATCTCTACTTTTTTTTAATGATGTCCATTCTGTTTCACAATAAAAAATCGCGGTGTCATCCGCAAAGCTTATTATGTCTCCTTGTGTTTTCATTTTGAATAGGTCGTTAAGATAAATATTAAATAATATTGGTCCAAGGACAGTACCCTGTGGAATTCCATATTCGACAATTTGCGATGAACTTAATATGTTATTAATTTTTACACACTGTTGTCGATATGTTAGATAACTTTCTACAAGTTTGTACGAAGTTCCTCTAAATCCAATATTGTCTAAAACATGAAGCAATTGTACGTGGCCAACAGTATCAAACGCCTTTGCCAAATCAACAAAGACGCATATGGACGGTTTTTTACTGCTAACAGAGTGGTTAATTTTTCCTGTCAGCTTGACAATTGCATCACTTGTTGATTTTTTTTCCCTAAATCCAAACTGTTGATCTGATAATATGTTGTATTTTTCTAAATAATCATTAATTCTTTTATATAATATTCTTTCATAAATTTTTGCGAAGTTTGAAATTAGGGATATAGGTCTGTAGTTGATCACATCCAGTTTGTCCCCATTTTTATAAATTGGCTTAAAGACTGCCATTTTAAATGCCGCTGGGCACACGCCATCATTAAATGGCTCATTTAGTATATGGTTGAGAGGTAGAGCAATTATGGGCTAAATCTTTTAAAATTTCTGCTTTTATTCCATCAAGTCCCGGTGCTTTATTATTTTTTATCTCATTGATTATTTTAATTATTTCATTTTCGGTCGTTTGAGAAATGAATATTGAGTTAATCATTCTGTTGCCCATAATGCCAGAGATATTCTCACTTATATTCTTAGAGATTTTTATGTTATTTGCTAAAAATTTTCCCAACATTTGTAAAAAAATCGTATTTGCTATGATTATATTTTCCTTTGATGTTGTCTTATTTCCGTTATTTCTTCCGTTTTGCTATTTTTTGAGTAATTTCTTTCATGTATTTCCATAAATTTTGTGTATTATTTTTATTTTTATATATTATTTATTGATAGTAATTATATTTAGCTATGAAACATTTTCTTTATAGGATTTTGCAAACAGTGGATAGAAAAGCTATCTATGAGAACTAAAGGAAAAACTATATATAAAAATATTAATGAAATCTTTGCATTCTTTCGATAACCTGACTTCTGGTTATGCTAATAACAAGTAAAATTCTGATTTGCCATTCTCATTTTAACACTAGCATCCAACCTAGTCCCCTACGGCTAAGCAGGCTAAACTAGTATCTACATGATCCCCTACGATATGTAAATTCAGTTAAAAATGAGAACAAAGGCCTGAAATTAATTTATTTACGCACCTTGTCTTTAAAAATTTTTTCATTCAAATGAATTACATTTTCATAAAATCTCATTCAGGCCTTTGTTCTCATTTTTAACTGAATTTACATATCGTAGGGGATCATGTAGATACTAGTTTAGCCTGCTTAGCCGTAGGGGACTAGGTTGGATGCTAGTGTTAAAATGAGAATGGCAAATCAGAATTTTACTTGTTATTAGCATAACCAGAAGTCAGGTTATCGAAAGAATACAAAGATTTCATTAATATTTTTATATATAGTTTTTCCTTTAGTTCTCATAGATAGCTTTTCTTTCCACCGTTTGCAAAATCCTATAAAGAAAATGTTTCATTACTATAAGCAAACAAATAATAAATAATTCACTTTTAAATATTTAGCTATCTTAATTAAATTATTTAATTCGTTTCTGTATTTTTTAAATTCGTTTTTATTTTCTTCGGTAGGTATACGTTTTATTTCTGAGTACAGTATAACTTTCTTATCCACAGAATTTACCAATCCCCGAGTTATCCAAGACTTGTTTTTAATTTCATTATTTTCTATTTTAATTGATTTTGTACATGTTTCAATGCTACTGCAAATTTTACTTATTAAACTATCCGTTGCGTTATGTATACAATTAGTCGAGTACACATCGGCCCACTTCTCTTTTTCTAAAATATTTATCAGTCTATTTTTATCTAGATAGCTTTTAGTTTTTTGATAAAAATTCTGTTGGTTTCTTTTTTCAGATAGCGTTAATTGTCCGGCGATAGAGTAGTGATCTGTGATATTTGTTTCTATGATGAAAGAGTTTATATTTTGCTGAAATATTCTTAGATTTGAGAAATAAATAATCAATGCATGATTTTTCTGAATTTTGACATCTTGTATATTTATTAATTGTGGATATAAATCTTTCTTCTCCTAAAATGTTTAAGTAATCGTGAACATATTCCTTGTTTCCTAATATATTTATATTAATATCACCAATTAATATGTGAAAGTCATAGTTACTACGGCAGTTTTAGAGATATTCTGACAAGTCATTAATAAAAGTTGTTGCAGATGTTGAAGGTTTTCTATAAATTGCGGTAATTATAATGTTTTTATTGGAAATTTTTGCCTATATTTCAATAATTCTAATATTATTAATGTTAACAATTCGGTGACCGTATTCCATTTTATTTCGAATGTGTACAATTACGCCATCGTTTTGGTTGATATCGCCATCATTATAAACCATATTATATCCCGGTACTCCAAAGACAGATTTGTCAAAAATTTTCTAGGTTTCAGAAAATACTGTAAAATCGAAGTCTTTATGAATTTCACTCAGTAATATTTTCATTTCACTCAGGTTTTTCTTAATGCTTGTAGTAGTGCTATGAAAAATGTTAAAGTTAATATTATTACTTTTATTATCATTATATTCATTTATTACTGTGTTGTAATCAGAGATAGTTTTAGCTATATTTGTTTCAGTAGCTTCAATTGTGTAGTCTGTTATGTATTTATCCATTTGTCATATAATTAATTGCACTGCAAGCTTATAACATATGTATAGAATTTATTGAATAAGTTTAGTTGATAGTAACAACTGTTATATGTGATATAAAACTATTCTACAAAAAAATATATATATATATATTGTTATGATATTAATACCCCTCATTGCGGGCCAAATTGTAATGATATTAATGTCTGTATCGCAGGAGAACTCTTCAAGGTCAAGGTGAGTTCAATTTTGGGCTTTGTTATTTAAAACTTTCTTTTACATCTCAAATCTGTACTGATTCCAAAAAAAAAAACCTTTTGTAACAGAATACTTACATTTATTTATCGAAATTTTGTTTGGTATGGATTCTTTTCGCAATATTATGTTATAAATTACATAAATTACAAATATCTTAAAATTAAATAAAGTTTTATTAATGACTAAGCATGGCCTTTCATTTCATTTAAATTTAAACCGTTTTCAAAAGATCGAAGTTCGTTTACCTAGGATTTATATTGTACGTACTTTTACCTTTCGGGTTTTTCGTTGTTCGATGTAGACGTATCGATCGATGTTCAGACTTGCGCGCGATTCTTCCTTCTACTTGACAGAATCAGCTGACATTCCTTACAGCAATTTCGCATTCAAATTCTTCAACTTGTTTTTGGACATTGAACGGCCGAAACACTTTATTTAAAATACGTAGCACATAGGATTTAATTAATAAGGTAGGTACTTTCCCTTATTATCACTTTTCGATGCACAAACTTGATTTCTATTCATAGGTTAGATGACAATTTTTGTTTACTTTCATGGTGAATGTATAAATTTAAATTCAGGACTTGCTTTTGTTATAATTTCACTATTTTAGTCTTAATTTCGGTTAGAATGATTTATTATTACTAACAAAATTCTGAATTTTACTATTAGAGTTTACTTTCCCTTATAATACGACTCAAACATTGAGCTTTCTCGTACAAATAGGAACTTTATATTTGAATTATTAATATATTCTTTTTTTTTTTAGGTTATATTTTCTTTGAAAATTTATCATGCTTTCGCTTTGAGCTCTGATAACACACTCTTTAATGAATTTTGGCTTTTTATTGGCCTAATTTGAAGTTTCTCAGGATATCTGACTACTTGATTTTTACTTTTTAATTATTGATTTTTTTAATTTTAAAATTTAAGCTTTATTATTATTTAATGATAAAATTTGCTTATACCAAGACATTTTAATTTAAATTTCCAACAATTTGATATGCCATACATAGGGCTTCTCTGAATTTCAAAATTTTTCCATATACCATGAAATCTTACAAATTTTTAATCTTAAACCTAATTTTATTCATGTACATTGCATACCAGGTCAAACTATATACTTAAACTAACATTTCTATATCTAAAATATATAACAGACTATTTTCTATGGTGTTTTAGTGGCTGAATCATCTTTTACTCCCGCACCGTTGGTTCACCGGCATGGATCCTTAAGTAAACCTAACGAATACAACTTGCTTATGAAAACTAACATTATACAAACAATAAAAGGATTGTACTCCTTCAATATGAAGAAAATCTTATCTAGAGCAATTTTAATTGACTAAATATGAGCAATTATAGGCTAGGTCATGTACTACCTCATATTATTTTGGTACTTGGCCCCTTTATAAGTTCATGTGCATGGGAGCTTTTACGTGGCAATCACTCATAAGGTGAGTACCTTTAACAATTATGTAGTTCTTATTGATTACAAAGCACGTTCATGTTAAATTTTATAAAGTTCACTTCTTCCTGAAGTACTTTACGCTACTTGAAAATTCTAAGTTCCATGTACCACTTTGCACTCATTGTTCGCACCTTTTATTATGAGGATAGCTTCTTAGTGTCTATTATTCTCATATTTTCCTATTTTTTTTTATTTATAATTCTAAAAATTAATAATAGATTTCCTTTTATTTTCAGATTTACAGTAGCGTATCTGTCTGGCATGAGCTTAATTCATGTCCTTGATTGCCCTATGTACACAAAGGTTCTTTATACACTACTTAAACTAACATTGATGATTTTCATCATAGGTTACATGTAAGAAAAATTTATTCGCTTACGGTAAGTTTCTTATTAAAATTAAATTTACCAACAATATTTGTAATTACATTCCCAATGTTAATAAAAGTGTCTTTTATACGGAATCAGGCTTCTTTGATTAGTTTAAAGTTTCATTATTCACGTATATTATTATGCACTCGTGCTAACATCTAGCGTAGTTACAGTTTAACATTTAATATTTGACTTGCTTAAACATAATTTTATCTCTTTGTATGTGCCTACAATACTGATTTGTGTTAGATTACATATTTACTGTGACAAACCACAATTATATTTATTCTATTTGTTCAACATTTGTTGCTGCATAATACTGAGATAAGATTCCCGTCTTAATTAAAACTACGATGTGTGTTTTATAACAAATACCCCCCCTAAATATAAAATTTTTGACATCTCGGATAAAATTTGATATTTTGAAACAAAAGTTATAAAATTCACATCATCAATTTTGCAGATATCTGTTACATGTTTTTATTCTGGTATGTATGGGTGTAATAGCTCTATGTGGAAGTTTCCCCTGATTTTCTCAGTATCTAAGTGCATTAACTCGTATGTGTTATCATTTAATACTCTCACTATGACATAAGGTCCTTCAAATGGCAATAATAACTTCGCACATATGTTTTGCTTTCTATTTGAAACTTTTAAACGTTTGACAATGACTAAGTCCCCTACTACAAACTTAGTTTTTATTTTTATTTTCCTATTAGCCCTTGCTAAATATCTTTTTGCAGCCTTCTCTAATCTAGTTTTCGCTAGTTGATGAATCTGTTGTATGTTTGTCATGTTATTGTTAGTCCATGGTCTAAACAGGCATTCGACCGAACATTAGCATAATCGGTGACATTTGTGTCACTACATTAGGAACATTATTAATGAATTTTTCCACATCTACAATTGCTGAAGGCCATGTAGTATGGTTGTCTTGCACTAACAGTCTAAGAAACTTGATCACTTCTTGTATATAACGTTCTGACGGGTTGGCTTGTGGTCGCCTAATAGTGGTAAATATCAGTCTACTACCTTGTTTTGCTATGAAATTTTTAAATCTCTGATTGTTAAAATAAGTGGCATTATCTGTAAGTATTCTGCCTGGTTTTCCTATATTTTTGACATAATGTTTTAGCTTTTCTTGTACAGTTTTGGTGTTACATTTGGCTGTTGGGTATAATTTAACAAATTTTGAGAAAATATCCACAATTACTAAAATATGTTTATAACCATATTCGTTGTTGATCAAATTGCTTACAAAGTCTAGTGCGACTAACTCCAGTGGTGCTTTGCTAATGATAGTATTGACAGTGTTTCTGTTAACATGATTCTTTGTCTTACCCAAACAACATTGATGACACCCTGCCATCACTTGTTTGGTGAGATTTAGATCTTTCTCACAATAGAAGGTTTCCCTAAAAATGAGCCATGTTTTTCTAATTCCAATGTGGCCATATCGAATATGTAAATCTACTAAAATTTTCGTTGCAAGTTGTGTATTGATGACGTACTTTTCTTCTATCCCTATTGTTTTTATAATGATGTTATTTTTAATCGAAAAACCTTTGTTTGGTTGTAGTGTGACTCTGTTTCGCAATTCTTGTAATTGTGTTTGACTTTGTAATATTTGATCGATGTTGTACAGTTCTCCTTCTTGATTGAATGTATTTAGTGCTACCGTGTATGTGTTCGCGCTGTCTGTGTCCACTAGACGATTGCGTGTAAGTGCGTCTGCCGTGATGTTGTCTTTACCCGGCCTGTGTCTGATTGTAAATGCGTATTCCTGTATCAAGAGTGACCATCGGTATATTCTATTGTTTGCAAATTTATTTTTCATTAGAAAACATAACGCTAAATGGTCAGTTTCTAATATGAAATGGTTAGAAGTTAAAAAAAATCTGAGCTTACTTATCGAATGGACACAGGCAAGCATTTCACGTTCTGCTACAGAATACCTGGTTTCACAAGGTTTTAGAATTCGAGAAATGAAACAAATAGGTGTCTCGATACCCCCCTGGAACTGTGTTAACTCCGCGGCGATAATTGTATCAGAAGCGTCAGTTCTAAGTATGAATTGTTTTGTAAAATCAGGGCTGTATAGTAATAAATTATCATGGAAATTATTTTTCAATTTTGTAAAAGCGTTCTCTCGTCTCTCGTCTCTCGTCCCATATCCACTTTGTATTCTTTCGTAATAATTCAATTAATGGAACTTCAAGTTCTGACAACCTTGGGATAAATTTCTTATAATAGTTTAACACCCCTAAAAATCCCCTTAACATCTTTAAATTTTTAGGACGTGGATAGTCCTTAATTTCTTTTATACGTTCTTGTCCTATGCTAATTCCTTGTTGTGTGATCTTATAGCCCAAATATGTTACGTTTACTCTGTAGAACTCACACTTATCTACGTTTAATTTTAAACCTGCCTCATTTAAAGCACTTAATATTGTTTCCAAATGTTCATAATGTTTATCCTCACTTTCAGAAAACACCAGGATGTCATCAATGTAATGGAGACAGAAAGACTCGTACCTATCCAGAATATTTTGCATCGCCCGAACCAAAGCAGATGACGCGCTTTGCAAGCCAAATGGTACAACTTTAAACTGAAATACATGTCCATCGACACTGAAACCTGTAAATTTTCTCGATTCATGATGTAATGGTATCAGCCAGAAGGAATTTTTGAGATCAAGTTTAGAAAATACTGTATTTTTACCAACTCTAGCCAACATGGTATCTATCGTCTGTGGAGAATCATATTGTGCCTTTGTGATTAGATTTAAATTTCTAGCGTCTAAGCATAGCCTGATAGTGTTGTCTCTCTTGCTTACCACTACTAGCGGATTAATGTAACTTGTCCTAGCCGATTCAATAATGCCAGCATTAAGCATATTTTGTAGCTCAATTGCTACTAATTCCCTGTGTTTATATGGTATTGGGTATGTCTTACATTTAAAAGATTTTGTTTCATCAACTTACAACCTATGAACATAGCCCGTTGCTACTCTAGCTTCGTAATTAACTAATGATATGTACTTATTTAGCAATTCTTTTATTATACTTTTAGGTTTATCTGGAAGATTTGTTTCTATATTTGCCGTTATTTTATTTTTATTATTATTACTAGTTTCATTACTAAAATATTTTAAGTCGTCCCTATCGTTAGACAATTTGATTTTGATCATGGTCATATTTTTGTAGTTTAGCCTTTTACTAGACGTTTTAGTTTCTTGTAAACTTTGCACATGTTTTTCATTACGTTTATTTTTAGAATTTATTTTAGTTTTGAATATGCTATGTGTGTTCTTTATAAAATTTAAGTTTTTATCCTCAATTACCTTATTTTTGAATATTTTATTTAATTTATATTTTTCATTAATTGTTGCTTTAAGACCTTTTACATATCCTAATAGTTTATTCTTATTTCTTTTTCGATTTTCTTTTAAAATTTTGCAAATATATTCACTTTTAACTTTAGATTCTTGCTTTTCTCTACGACATTCTGTCAAGCATTCTCTCATAACCGCATTCAATTTATTAAAATATTCTACAGACAGTTTACCGTTATATTTCACTACGTATGAATTATCATCATTCCACATACACTCTTCGACCCGTTTGTCGATTTCAACAATATTAATTTTGGTTTCTTGACCATTATTAAATTTATGTTTATTAGCTTCGGCACTTTGGCCCTTATTAATTTTATTTTTTAAATTATTCATACAATAAATAGGAAACATTTTTCCCTCTAATTCGATAAACTTCTTTTCAAGATCTATTTTTGCTTTGAGTTGCGATAAGATATCTTCCCCAATCACAATGTCAAATTTCATATCATTTATCATAATAAAATTACCTCTAAATTCATGTTCATTCACTTTAAATCTACAATTTAAAATTCTATTACATTCTGCAAACTTTTTCCCCCCTGCACTTACTAAATTTATCTTAGATATTTTTATATACTCGTTTTTATGATTTTCATTAAAATATTTGTCGTATAACTTTTGATTAATAAGACTAACCTGAGATCCGGTATCGATCAGACTATTATATTGTTGATTATTAATATTTAGCTTTAAAATAGGTAATTGATTTAAATCATTTTTCGTTACTCCGTTTTCATCGCCCGTTTTTATAAATTCCCGCATGTGCTGATAAGTGGAGAGTGAAACTAAAACGTCCTGTTCCGAAAATCCTGTTCGGATGAACTCCTGTTGATTTGTGCCGTCGTCGTAATTTTGTTCACGTCGTCTAAACTACCTGTCCTTTCCCTATTTCTATTCTGTACGTTTGTATTTGTCATGTGCGCATAAGTCCTGCCATCTCTCTTATTTTGGGTATCTTGCCTTTGGTCATCCCATCTCACATTTTTATTACTAGGCCTATTGTTTTTATTCTGTGAATCGTTATCAAAATACCTGTTTCTTTGTTCATAAATTTTGTTTTCGTTATTTCTATTAATATTTTTATTGTCGTTATACCGGTTATAATTCCATTGCTCGTTATTGTTCCTAAAATTATTTCCCCTGTTTGCATTACTATTGTTATAATATCGGTTTCCTTGATTGAAATTATTATTTCTATTTTCATACCTGTTATATCGGTATGTATCATTTCCCCTGTATGAATCCCAGTTTGCATTTTCGAAATTTTGTCTGTCATTTATATAGTCTCTTGGTTTTCTCCACCCTGTCCTATGATCGTCGATTTCCCTAAGATACTCAACTAGCTGGTCTATTGTATCAATTCTCTGCGTAATGATAACGCTGTGTATATCATCAGAGAAGTGTTTTGATAAATAAGTTACTGTTTCTTTTTCCGTGAAATTTGGCTCTAAATATCTAATGTTATAAATTTTTCTCAAAATATAACTCTCCCTACTGAGCCCAAAATGTTCATTATATTTCCCATTGAAGAGATTGAATCTTATTTTTTGTTGAGATAAAATACTCCAATATTGTTTAAGGAGTAAAGACTCAAATTCCTCTAATGTTTGAAACTTGTCAATTATGATTTCATACCAAATCAAAGCCTCGTCTTTGAGCATGTTTTGGATGGTGTGTTTTAAATTTGTCTCAGTGTATTGTGTACTCATGATTTGCCTAAGGCGTGTCATAAAAACTTTCGGGTGTGTTCTAGAGTCCCCGTAGAAATAAAATTGTGATCTTGTGCATGTGGGTGTGTTCATGTAATTAAATTGTTGCCTATCCTTTTCCATCAACATTTCTGTATTTTTCTTCATCTGTCTATCCTGTTCTTTTATTTTATCTGCTATTCTTTTCTCTTGTGTTGTCATTCTTTCATCGACTTCTTGAAAACCTACAACCAACAAGTTTTCTACATTTAGTCTCACTTCTTCTTTAACCTCTTCTCTCATTCCACTTGTCGCTTCTCTCATCTTTTTCTCAATGTCTACTTCAATATCATCTGTAAACTTTTCTAGCCTGTTTTCCATTGTTCCCATTCTTTCATACATTTCATTTCTACACTCTTCGATTTTGTTATTATATTCTTCAAGTTTTTTATTCATATTTTCAAATTTCTTCGCGATATTTTCCATTTTCTTTTCATTTTCGTCGAATTTCTTATCCATATTTTGATTTATTCCTTGTTTTGTTTGGTCCAATTTGTTATTTATTGTTTCATTCATATCAGAAATCATGGTTAACAATTGTTGTAGTATGGATGTGTCTACTGGTGGTGTTTCTGTTGTGTCCCCAGCTTGTTGTATTGTGTTATGCGTGTCGTTACCCCCCTGAAGTGTAGTGTCTTGTTGTTTTGAGGTGCTTTGTTGCTCTTGATCAGCCATAATGATTGATTTACCTGACCTTAAATCCATGTACCCGCTATCTACAAATTCTATGATGAATCCTGTGAATAAAGTTTATTATTGAGTACAATTTTATATTTTTGCTTCAAGATTTATACCATAGTGCCAATTTGTAATAAGATATATGAAGTGAAATTATAATTTTAGGATAAATGCACTCGATCGCCCTATGTTGCTACGCTAAATTGTTATGATGAAGGAAAATTTCATATTTTAGTTTCAAATTTACGTTGTAGTGCTAAATTTATTGCGAATGCCTCCACGTTATGGCGCCATTTTGTTATGATATTAATACCCCTCATTGCGGGCCAAATTGTAATGATATTAATGTCTGTATCGCAGGAGAACTCTTCAGGGTCAAGGTGAGTTCAATTTTGGGCTTTGTTATTTAAAACTTTCTTTTACATCTCAAATCTGTACTGATTCCAAAAAAAAACCTTTTGTAACAGAATACTTACATTTATTTATCGAAATTTTGTTTGGTATGGATTCTTTTCGCAATATTATGTTATAAATTACATAAATTACAAATATCTTAAAATTAAATAAAGTTTTATTAATGACTAAGCATGGCCTTTCATTTCATTTAAATTTAAACCGTTTTCAAAAGATCGAAGTTCGTTTACGTAGGATTTATATTGTACGTACTTTTACCTTTCGGGTTTTTCGTTGTTCGATGTAGATGTATCGATCGATGTTCAGACTTGCGCGCGATTCTTCCTTCTACTTGACAGAATCAGCTGACATTCCTTACAGCAATTTCGCATTCAAATTCTTCAACTTGTTTTTGGACATTGAACGGCCGAAACACTTTATTTAAAATACGTAGCACATAGGATTTAATTAATAAGGTAGGTACTTTCCCTTATTATCACTTTTCGATGCACAAACTTGATTTCTATTCATAGGTTAGATGACAATTTTTGTTTACTTTCATGGTGAATGTATAAATTTAAATTCAGGACTTGCTTTTGTTATAATTTGACTATTTTAGTCTTAATTTCGGTTAGAATGATTTATTATTACTAACAAAATTCTGAATTTTACTATTAGAGTTTACTTTCCCTTATAATACGACTCAAACATTGAGCTTTCTCGTACAAATAGGAACTTTATATTTGAATTATTAATATATTCTTTTTTTTTTTAGGTTATATTTTCTTTGAAAATTTATCATGCTTTCGCTTTGAGCTCTGATAACACACTCTTTAATGAATTTTGGCTTTTTATTGGCCTAATTTGAAGTCTCTCAGGATATCTGACTACTTGATTTTTACTTTTTAATTATTGATTTTTTTTATTTTAAAATTTAAGCTTTATTATTATTTAATGATAAAATTTGCCTATACCAAGACATTTTAATTTAAATTTCCAACAATTTGATATGCCATACATAGGGCTTCTCTGAATTTCAAAATTTTTCCATATACCATGAAATCTTACAAATTTTTAATCTTAAACCTAATTTTATTCATGTACATCGCATACCAGGTCAAACTATATACTTAAACCAACATTTCTATATCTAAAATATATAACAGACTATTTTCTATGGTGTTTTAGTGGCTGAATCATCTTTTACTCCCGCACCGTTGGTTCACCGGCATGGATCCTTAAGTAAACCTAACGAATACAACTTGCTTATGAAAACTAACATTATACAAACAATAAAAGGATTGTACTCCTTCGATATGAAGAAAATCTTATCTAGAGCAATTTTAATTGACTAAATATGAGCAATTATAGGCTAGGTCATGTACTACCTCATATTCTTTTGGTACTTGGCCCCTTTATAAGTTCATGTGCATGGGAGCTTTTACGTGGCAATCACTCATAAGGTGAGTACCTTTAACAATTATGTAGTTCTTATTGATTACAAAGCACGTTCATGTTAAATTTTATAAAGTTCACTTCTTCCTGAAGTACTTTACGCTACTTGAAAATTCTAAGTTCCATGTACCACTTTGCACTCATTGTTCGCACCTTTTATTATGAGGATAGCTTCTTAGTGTCTATTATTCTCATATTTTCCTATTTTTTTTTTATTTATAATTCTAAAAATTAATAATAGATTTCCTTTTATTTTCAGATTTACAGTAGCGTATCTGTCTGGCATGAGCTTAATTCATGTCCTTGATTGCCCTATGTACACAAAGGTTCTTTATACACTACTTAAACTAACATTGATGATTTTCATCATAGGTTACATGTAAGAAAAATTTATTCGCTTACGGTAAGTTTCTTATTAAAATTAAATTTACCAACAATATTTGTAATTACATTCCCAATGTTAATAAAAGTGTCTTTTATACGGAATCAGGCTTCTTTGATTAGTTTAAAGTTTCATTATTCACGTATATTATTATGCACTCGTGCTAACATCTAGCGTAGTTACAGTTTAACATTTAATATTTGACTTGCTTAAACATAATTTTATCTCTTTGTATGTGCCTACAATACTGATTTGTGTTAGATTACATATTTACTGTGACAAACCACAATTATATTTATTCTATTTGTTCAACATTTGTTGCTGCATAATACTGAGATAAGATTCCCGTCTTAATTAAAACTACGATGTGTGTTTTATAACAATATATATATATATATATATATATATATATATATATATATATATATATATATATATATATATATATATATATATATATATATATATATATATATATATATATATATATATATATATATATATATATACAATAATATACCCACAAATAATAATAATTAAAATAGTGCATAAAGCTATAAAATGGGTAATGATTGTAATGCTAATTGTTAGTTACCTAGTTAGTTGACTGCCTTATTCTAGCCAATGTTCTTTGGTATTGATGTTCCAGATGTTTTTTGTTGTTAAAGCTGAATTTCTTTTGTAAAGCTCCTGTTGAATTTCCTGGGCTGTCTTCAAGTTTCTTCTGAATGGAAATTCCAGTATTTTTTTCGGTAGGTTGTGGGGCAGTAGGCAGACTGCTGAATTTTTCTTTGTTTGATGTTGTATTTCTTATATCACGCCCTTCTTAAATTTTATTTTCTGTCTCTGTACAGGTTGTTGATGACTCTTGAGCAAAATTTATGGAGCTTTTTCTCAGCTCTTCGTATTTAAACTCTTCTCCATTTACAATAAGTTTGTTGTTTTTAATTCTGACTGAATTTTGTCTCTGGCTTGTTTAAATTGTTCGTTTAAGAATTTTCGTTTTTCCCAATCTTCAGGTATATAATCTAGTGATATTAAAACACCAGTGCCCTTTAATCTCTTTGCATTTTACAATATTTCAGTTTTCAATGCTATAGTGGCGAGTTCAACTGATATTGGTCTTATTTTCTCCATAGATATACGCCCAAATCTGTAGCTCGAATGTCTTTATAATCACAATTTAATTTCAATTTATTCTTGAAGAGGTCGAAGACAGTTTCTAGTGTAAGGATTACATCTTCCTTTATGCTGTAAATTATTAAATTATATTTTTTTCTTTGTCTTTCTGCTACTTGGAGTCTATTTTTTAGCAATTTATTTTCTTCTTGAAGACTTTCTGTTTGTCTCCTTAAGTTACTTATTTCCGATGTTACGTCTTCTTTTAACAACTTAATATCTTCCTGTATAGTTTTATTTTGATTTGTAATTTCTTCGTTTTGAGCTTTCATTTGTTTATTTTGCTCAAGTATATCTCTCAATATGTTGTAGATATCATCGGTCGATCTTTTACTATTTCCTTCGCTCATATTTTCAATTCGGTTTGTACAGTATGTGATGTAGTTTCACTTATCTTGAAGAATGACACAAATTACGTAGCTAAGATAGCACTAAATAACCTGACATTTATTTTATAAAATTCTGTATATTTGTGGTTAGTACACCCAGGTTTATCAACGTACTCCAGACATATATATCTTGCACCCTGTTTTTCGCACTGAACACTTGAGCCACTTAACGCGGAGCTCTAAAATGCATGTGTATCACTTCGACGTTCCAAACTTAAACTTCTCGTCAACACTATTTCTACTATTTTATTTTATTAGTAAAAATTCAGTTCATATACTAGTTTAATCTTTCAGTATAAAACATGGTTCAATGCACTATTTTTTATCTGTAGTCTAGTTCAATTTTCAATTTTTCTTTATGAGTTTCGACCGGTATTTTTTCGATTTTAGTCTGGAGCGTCTTTACGCATGTCTACTCTCAAGCAATGACTAATGAAAATGTGCATGAACTAAATTTAATTAAATATTACTGTCAAGGTTAAAGTGGTTACTTACTAAACTTATTTACTCTCTTACTAAACATCTATTTTCATCAAGTGAAATATTTGGAATTGGATATGTTTTGTATCAATATGCAATTAAAATGTTTAATGAAAAGTATGCAACTATCACTGTAATTTGCACACTTGTACACAAAATACTTAAAAAATTTGATACCACTGATAAGGTAAATAGTATAAAAAGGCAAGGAAGAAATACAATAAATAATTATGATGCGACTAATTTCGTAGTTTTGTGTTCTGTACCAGAAAATCTAAGGATTTCGCTTATAGTACAGTTCTGAGGTAATCTGAGCTAGGACAAATAATCATTATAAGGACATTTGGTTTATTGGTAGGTTTCTAGTAGCAGGAAAATCTTTTTAAATGTTGTTAATGTCGCTGTGGGCGGAAGATAAAACAAAATGGCGTCAGACTTCAACATGAATTTTTTTGGAAATAAATTTTAAAATTAGCATGTAGACGAAAATTAAAGAGCATTTTACAAAATAAGTATACCTACAAAAATTCCGTCTGTATGACCGTTTTAGGGTAAAATAAATGTCAAAATTATAGAGTTACCGCTTAACACGCGAAGGCCAAAATTAGCTTCTTCTGTGTGTATCGGCACAAAAATTTTAATAACCCTTGAAAAATGATCGGATTGTAAAATAATTTAATCATTTACTACACAATGACTTCAAAAAGTCGGTGGTGCTCTGCGAACGCCGCCTCGGCGGCTCTTAGTGGTTCAAAAGACTTTTCATAGGGAACTTGCATAAACATTTAAATAGGGAAATAATACTGAGAAACAGAAAGTAACAGTAGAATAAAACGTATATCACAAAAAATATATATTTTCTAACTCAGCGCCTATTTACAAGCAATTGAAACTGTTGTAAAATTCAAATTTTATATCGCTCTAAGAAACACTATCTATGGCCGTGACGTCACATTGCATTACTAACTTCGCGATTCTAGCCTCGCATCGGTGCCTTCTAGATGCGTTGTGATGTCACATGTATCTGAACTGTTTTAAATGATCTGCTGAGGAGCAAAGCTTTAATTGTTTATAGCAAATTATTTACTTACATTTAAGGCGTTTTACTTTACATATTTTCTTACATGTTTAAACATTTTCATGCAAATTAAAAAATGTGCAAGTTCCCTATTCTATACTTTTCGCCTCAAGTTTTGTATCTACTCATTGTATGTCTCGACTACTACAAAAAATTTCACTATATACAATTGAGATCACTGATATTTTTCTTGCATTCACTGTAGATAGAAATTGGAAAAATTTGAGTGTATTGTGTACTGAGAATATATTTATAAACAATCTCCAATTCTAAGACACCCGCAATTTATTGCACATTATTGTTGAATCTAAATATTAAATGGATATGGCTTGTTAAAAATAAATGAACTTAAATTTAATTTGTATTTTTATTCATGTATAAAAGTACATTTTTGGTAATTTGCAAGTAATTTGAAATAAAAACTTTGTAAATTATAAAATGGACGAAAAAAAAAGTTCATTCATTTTTTATTCGGAACATGTGAACATTTTTAACTACCATGATATCGAAATGTGACATATAGAGGTCGCAAAACCAACGTGACCTGGCAGATAATTTAATGGAATACATTCTAAACAACAAATTGCATTTTTTCCAATATAAGAAACAAATGTTATACTTAATTAAGATGTATATTTAAAAGTGAATTACTTACTAACGTTTCAAAGGCTAAGCATTTCCAAGAAAGTGAATGAGATTTTATGAAAATGTAATTCATTAGAATGAAAAAATTTTTAAAGACAAGGTACGTAAATAAATTAATTTCAGGCCTTTGTTCTCATTTTTAACTGAATTTACATATCGTAGGGGATCATGTAGATACTAGTTTAACCTGCCTAGCTGTAGGGGACTCTGTTGGATGCTAGTGTTAAAATGATAATGGCAAATAAGAATTTTTACTTACTGGCATAACCACAAGTCAGGTTATCGAAAGAATGCAAAGATTTCATTAATATTTTTATATATAGTTTTTCCTTTAGTTCTCATAGATAGTTTTTCTTTCCGCTGTTTGCAAAATCCCATAAAGAATATGTGTCATTAAGATGTATATTATTTATATGGAAATGATAGCTGCACGGTTGCCCTTTAAAACGTTTTTTTATAACAATTCAATTAATTCTTTAAAAGCTATAAGTTTTTGTACCGAAATACGTAAGGACCGTTGCATGTACAAAGTTTTCTGTAAAGGTAATTTTTTGTAGAATGTTCTTTAATTTTCATCTCCCTGATAGTTTTCTATTTTTCGTATTTTGAAAGTTGTCAAATTTTGTTTTAATCTTTGATGCTATTTTGTTTTCTGTTCCACCCACAGTGACCTTGATAACTTTTTAAAATACCTATCAAAAAATCAAAAGTTACAAGGATTATTTTTTTCGAGTTTTTGCCGCTATTTGGGCTATTAGGAAAACATCACAAAATAAAGGTGATAGCAGATCTCATATTCAGGAAATTTCAGTAAGCAATAAATTTCATCCAGAACTATGTGTTTAATTATAAATTGCCTGATGGAGATGATGGCAATCGTTTGGAGTTCTGTTTACTGATGGGTGAGAAAATTGTGGAAAACAAATTCTTTCACTGAAATAGGTATTTATTCTGCAAGTGAAGACTCAACATTATCAACTATTGCGGTAACCTCCTCACAAAATACTAGAGACTGGATTAAAGAGAGTCCAAATTTTCGATTAATAATAATTAATAGTAAAAAATTTTAAAAAGTGAATGTATGGTGTGCTAAATTGTATTATAAAATAATTCATCCTTACTTTTTGAAAGAGAATATGAATCAAAATTCATATATGGATATTATAAATAATTTTTATTAGGCAGAACTAGACAATGAAAATTCAGAGTTTAGAAGATAATTAATGTATCAAAGAGACGGACGTCCTGCGAATTCAACAATTAAAGTCAGAGAACGGCTTGATGTTCACTCCCCCAACCAATACCTTGGCTTGCATTGCCACTTAACTTGTCTCCATTAGATTCTTTCTTTGAGAAAATCTAAAACAATAAGCCTTCAATGCTTTCAACCACAAAATTAATTTCCTAAAACAAGAAATTAGATTCTTTCTTTGAGAATATCTAAAACAATAAGCCTTCAATAATTTCAACCACAAAATTGATTTCCTAAAACAAGAAAATTCGGAATGCTGTTGCCACCATAAGCAAAGAAATGATCACTTCTATATACAAGAAATTTAGAAAAAGTTATGTGTATCAGTTGGAGGTCTACGCGTTGAATAGTTCTTGCTTTGACTGTGTAAACTAGTTCAAGTCTTTAAGCTAATTATTTCCAGTTCTAGCTTATTTTTTTGCTTTTCATATTTTTTATGTCTTGAGAAAACCCAGTGTCAATAATTTAATTAAGTGTAAAGTAAGAGCTGAATTATTCTTTCTAACTTTGTCTTCATAAAATAAAATAGTTATAATACTGTGGCGTCTATTTTCTGTGAAGTGTGATTATTGCTCTTTTTTAAAATGTTTAAATAAAGCACTTTATTTAATAAGAATTTCATATTTTTTACATTTTTGAACATCCTGCATGTTTATCCTAAAACTCACACCTGCTCATAAGCAAATGATGTATAACATTTTCTTAAAAAACCAACAATAAGAAAGTTTACAAGAGTGAGGTACCCCATCCGGAGACAGACTGCATATACACAACTTTCAGGAAACCTGTCAACCGTTGCGTGTTGAGTATAGGTAATTTGTAACTCTTTGATGAGATTTAAGATGCTAATGTATCTTACTAATTCTTAGGTCAAGTGAATTTTGCATTTACTTAACATATTTCGTTTCATGAAATTACTCTTATTGATCGATTGATATTTTCTTGAAGACGTATTAACTTAAAGTGAATTAACATTTGCTAACAAATAATAGTTATGTTATGACGTATTGTGTTAAAAATCCTTTAAATTAATAGAGATATTGTGAATAATCAAAACCGGATTTAATTCAATTTGATTCATCACTTTTATCAGATAAATTTAGGGAACGCTAACGTAATATATTATGTACTTGCTTGTTTCAGGAAATTGATTGAGGAAGCCGTTACTCTGTGGTAATCCATAACAATAACGAAATTGAGTAAAACACTACTATGTTTTTTACCGCTATATTTACCACTAAATATAGTGGTAAAAAACATAGTAGTGTTTTACTCAATTTCGTTATTAATATATTATGGTGATATATTACGTTAGCATCACTTTCTAATTTCTTCATCTTACATTTAAAAACAAACTTTAACTGATATTTTTGTTTATTTTAAACTTGTTTCGATACTACTGGATAGCAGTTAATTGGTACATAGGAATTTTGTAAGTATGAAAAAAGTAAGTGTAAATTTTACGGTTATTCTGAAAGAATAACTACTGCTGTACGAGAAAATGTTTCCAAAAGAAAATTTCATCCTATATGAATAAATATATATTTTACCCTGGAAATTCACTAAGGTTGGATCTATAGCCTTCAAAAATCTTTTGCCAGTAAAAGTCAGCCTGAGTGGTTTCAGCATCGTAACTTAACGAAGTACAGGCAGGTAGGCAATCACAGACTAAGTTATCAGCTTTAAATTCTGCAAAGTTGGTGATACCAGCTTCCACCTCATTTTCTAACAGCTCGGCTGTAACAGACATATAAACTATTATTTTGTTGCACTATAAAAGAACTAAAATAAAATAAAAGAATAATGAATTGTTTGACTTCTACAGTGAAACTTATTTCACTATTTATTTTAGAAAATCTCAGTATACGTTGCCATACATATACACAGGCACAAGCACAAGCACAAGTATGCACAAGCATAAGCATAAGGATAATCAAAAACATAAACCTAGACATTGACATAGATATAGACATAGACGTAGACGTAGACGTAGACGTAGACGTATACGTATACGTATACGTAGACGTTGACGTAGACGTAGACGTAGACTTAGACTTAGACGTAGACGTAGACGTAGACGTAGACGTAGACGTAGAAGTAGACGTAGACGTAGACGTAGACGTAGACGTAGACGTAGACGTAGACGTAGACGTAGACGTAGACGTAGACGTTGACGTAGACGTAGACGTAGACGTTGACGTTGACGTAGACGTAGACCTAGACATAGACAGACATAGACATAGACATAGGCGTAGACACAGACACAAATACTCGTTTAACTTAGCCAATGCTTGTGTGACTGTAAATGAAGACCTTAAAATGATCGATTTAAAAAATAAACATAATTCAGAAAAAAAATTGAACACAACTTCCTTTCATTTTTAAATCCAAAGAGTGGCCCTTGCTAAAAACCAATATATCTTCCTACGAAGTTGCAACAAAAGAAATAAATAGATAATGTGCCATACCTAGCAACAATCTATACCATCAACAAAACCTAATGTAAAAAGAACTTTATGTTAAAGACTGATGTTGAGGTATGCACGTGGACTGTTTGTCCTCTCTTGAAATAAGACATTTCTTTTTATCAGGAAACAATCCAATGCTTTTATTCAGTCTTACAGTTTTTAATAATAGGTTAGGTATTTGTACATTAAAAAATTACCTGATTGTCCAGATAGCACAAGTCGTCTTAAAGACGTCTTCATTAAGTCTTATTTTGGTCTGAACGTCTTAATTCCTTATAAAGATGTCTTAAAGACCTTAAGACGCCTTACTTTAGACATCTTTAAGACGTCGTAGTAACGACGTCAATATTGAGTGTACATAATATATGATCAAAAAAAGTTCAACAAAATGGTTTATATTTTACGATGCTTTTGTTTACTTTTATTTGGCAGGTTACTCTTGTAAAACATGTTGTTTATGTTTATAGAAATCAACAAAACAAATTTACCGAAAATATTTTCTCTATTTTACAATGTTCTTTGTTTCTGTAAAACATGTTGTTTATTTCTAAAGTTATGAAAAAATTAAGTATATTTTTTCGGTGAGTTATATTTTTAAATAAATTATTAATGGTTTAGTTGATACTCTACATTTGATCACAACTAAACCTTCAGCTAGCCGGGCTTTCTGAACATGCCAGTTAAGTCATATAGCAACCCAGATAAGACAAACAATAAAGCCATGTCAGCGGTTTCATCCCAGCTGCTTCCCTGTGACCAGCGATGAGATAACTCACTTCGCGTCGAGCTCTCATGCAGTAAACATCATTTTATAACATTTTAATATTGTGAATTCAATTAAATAAACTTTTGTAACTTTTTTAACTTTGTAATATTTTTTAAAAAGTTATTAAGTCGGCCACACGGCTTAATTGGCGCAGTCGGAAACGGATTAGTGCCCAAAAGCTTTCAAAAATTAAAACTTTTGTTCGTACCTACGATTAAGGCACTATTTCGAACAATTCGCTAAGTCCATCGAGGACCTGTACCAGTCAACCATCAATCCATTGAGGATAGTGAGCCATCAGTCTATCGAAGACAACTTAATAGTCCAAGACGAGAGAGAAAAATCATCAATGAAGTCAACTTTAATCACAACTCTAATTTTGTAAGTAATATTGATCATTCCGCTTTTTCCTTTTTACCTTTCCTCTCCAAAATTCAGTAAACATACACCCCTCATTGCTTTCGAATTTTCATTTTAGCACTGAAAATTCACCTTCTCAATTATTTTATTCCTATGATTTTAAAAGTATTACCTGGATCGAGTAGGGTAAGAAATTAAAATCCAACATAACTGCTTTTTACTAACCATCTAGAATAAGTTAAATAAAAATTAAAAACCAAAATCCCCGTAAGCAAAATATTCACAGTCTTCGCACTAGAGCACGGCCGTACTCTGTACGTCAACCCTCCCTCGGTCTGAAGTAACCGTGAATACAGAGCTTACAATAAAACGACGATTTAAAATAAAGTGAAATAAAAACTAACACTTATTTAATGAGTTTTATCGACGACCTCGTTAATCAACTTGCCAATTTTCCAACCGAGAGGCAGATAATTCTGACAACCCCTTTACCAGAAGAAACCCCTATACCAGAAGAAAGCACTATGGCATTACCACAAATCTCTGTTCGGGACTACTTGGAATTAATACCTGCTTTTGATGGAGAACCAACAAAATTGTCAAAATTTATTACCGCATGTGAAGAAGTTCTTCCACTTATGGCACCGAACAATGAAGCCTCGAGAATAACATTCACGATGTTACATATAAGAAACAAACTAGTTGGAAAAGCAGCACTACTCCTGGCGTCAAGAAATTTCTCGACATTTCCTGAACTAAAAACCTTACTAATAAACTTATTTGGCGATCAGCGAAATGAAGAATCTCTGTTGTCTGACTTGAACACATTAAGACAACAACCCAGAGAAACAGCTTTACAATTTGCAGACAGATGTATAGACATAAGATGCTTATTACTATCAAAATTAACATGCCAAACGGTAACACAGGAAATTCGAAAAATGAAGGTCGATTTATACAACAATTTTACAGTAAGGGCTTTCTTAACTGGAGTAAATCCACAGCTAAGCCACCTATTACGCTGTAGGAAACCTGAATCTATCGAAGATGCTATCCAGATTGTGACAGAGGAGGAAAATATGAACTATCACCGTTCAAAAATAAATCACACACCTCAAAATCACGAAACAAACAATCACAGAACGAATAATAGCCATCAACTAAGAATAAATCCACCACAAACACGGCAAATACCGAATTTCTACCAGCAACAAACAAGGCATTTTCCACAATTTAACAATACATACAAACCTATAGGACAACAACAACACCAACCACAACAACAGCAACAGCACTACCAACAACAACAATATCCGAGATATGTTCAAAATCAAGCGAGACCATTTCAAAACCAACCAAATCACAATCAACCTAGAAGCCAACAAAACGTCTTTCTACCGAGAAATAAACCTTTGACAAACACACCTACACCCATGGAACTAGATTCTCAAAGGACACGTCTCACAAATCAAATGCCACAATATTCGAGATTTGCACCCCAACAAAACTGGAGGAACGAACAACTCCACGTACAACAGTCAGAAGAGCTGGAACAATATACGACACCCGGAAATAACTACAACGAAAACCTTTCATATACGGAATATGATGAATTCAATTACGAAGAACCAGAATGTGAGACCAATGAACAAGAAAATGCAAATTTTCCGATAGGAGCCTCGGAAATTACAGACAAACGGAACTAATAGAAGTTCACACATCGACAAATAATCGATTACCATATATTAAAGTACCCGAAATAAATGCAAGATTTATGATCGACACTGGATCAACAAAATCATTCATAAACGAACAAATCGCTCAAAAACATTTTCAAAATTATATACAGGAGGACCCATTTTGTATTACAACACCACATAATACAACAACTCATCATTATAGTGCCGATATTCCGATTTCAACTATATTTAACAGACCGGACTTAACCCATAAACATTACATTTTTAATTGCAACCCAAATTACGAAGGATTAATAGGGACAGATCTGTTGATGAATTTAGAAGCAAAAGTCGATTTCGAACAAGGGCTTTTGATCACCCCAAGTACAAAAATTCCCTTGTACATCTGTGGAAATTTAATAATTTCACAAAATACAAAATCTCAACAAAACACAACGAACAATCGAGTTATGGAAATTACTGAAACTATACCACCAAGATCCGAGTCGATTATTTCCATCCCTGTGCATACCACTTTACAGGAAGGACTCTTAGAGTATAAAAAATTTCAAAATAACCTGGAAATACCCGCATCTCTTGTCACAATAAAAAATAACCAAGCACTTACCACAGTGATTAATAACACAGAGGAAACACAGGTTTTGAAAATTATAAAACCACTAACTATTTCTGAAATATTACCCCTCGAAGAACTACATCAAACCGAAATGGATATCAACGAATGGGAAATGGACTATAACGACATAGACAAACTACAAAAGGAAAATTTAAAAAACCTGAGACTAAATCACCTAAATAAGGAAGAATACCTCGCTATTAGAAACTTATGTACTGAATATAGAGATATATTTTATAATGAAAAATTACCACTTACATTTAACAATCAGGTTAAACATCATATCAGACTAAAAGACGAAACGCCCATATTCACGAAATCCTACAGATACCCTCAAGTCCACAAGGAGGAAGTCCAGAAACAAATTTATTCCATGCTACAACAAAACATAATAAGGCCATCTACATCGCCTTGGTCGAGCCCCGTCTGGGTTGTGCCCAAGAAATTGGACAATTCAGGAAAGAGAAAATGGAGAGTCGTGATCGACTACAGGAAACTGAACGAACACACAGTAGACGATAAATATCCTTTGCCGAATATTACGGATATTTTGGACAAATTGGGTAGAGCACAATATTTCACCTTACTTGACCTCGCCTCTGGTTTTCACCAGGTACAAATGAACCCAGAAGACATCGAGAAAACGGCGTTTTCTACAGAACAAGGTCATTACGAGTACACCAGGATGCCTTTTGGATTAAAAGGAGCACCATCCACATTCCAGAGGGTGATGGACAATGTTTTAAGGGGTATACAAAACGAAATTTGCTCAGTTTATCTCGACGACATAATAATTTATTCCGCTAGTTTACAAGAACACATTGAACATCTAAGAAAAGTTTTTCAACGCTTGCGAGATACACAGTTTAAGGTACAACTAGACAAATGCGAATTTTTGAAAAACGAAGTAGCGTATTTGGGTCACATCATAACACCAGAAGGAGTCATGCCAAATCCTGAAAAAATTAAAGCTGTGCAAAATTACCCACTGCCTAAGACAACCAAGGAAATAAAAGGATTTTTAGGACTCGTAGGTTACTACCGCCGATTTATTCCCAATATGGCACAAATAGTTAAACCAATGACATCAATGCTAAAAAAGAATACCAAATTAGTTCACTCGCAAGAATTCATTCAAGCTTTCGAAACATGTAAGAAACTTTTAACTGAGGCACCAATTTTGCAATATCCTGATTTTACGAAACCTTTTATCGTAACCACGGATGCGTCGAACGAAGCCATAGCCAGTATACTTTCGCAAGGCACCATAGGTCAAGATCACCCCATTGCATACGCCTCAAGGACGTTAAACGACGCCGAGCGTAAATATTCAACCACAGAAAGGGAACTACTCGCAATTGTATGGTCCGTAACGAAAATTTTCAGGCCCTATCTCTACGGTCACAAGTTTACAATATACACAGACCACCGTCCTTTAAAATGGCTATTTAATTTAAAGGAACCAGCCAATATGAAGTTAACCAGGTGGAAATTAAAGTTAGAAGAGTTCGATTATCGAGTCGAATATAAAAAAGGAAAATCAAACACAAACGCCGACGCATTATCTAGGATCCAAATTCATCCCCTAGACTCACAATCTCTAATAGTCAATGCCGACACAGAATTAGATGCTCTTTTAGGCGAACTAGAAAGCGCAACGGAAGAACCACGAAGCTTAAATACACCTACACCACACCAGGTACAACAAAATCTAAACCCAGTTGATAGACCTATAACACCGATTTCTACGGCACATTCGATAAATGACGAAGATCCTACGATTAGCATACCTATATTGGATGAACCCATAAATACGAAAAGAAACCAAATTCACATCAAAACTGTTCTCCTAAATCCGAGAAAACCGAAAGTTACGAAACGAGGACAGAAAACGATCCTCGAAGCCGAAGTACAAATTGAAACCATAATGGAAGACCTATTAAACTGCTCCGAGACTTTACGACAACAGATCGACAATATCATGTGTTTACCGACAAAGAAGACACATATAAAAATCTATGTGAAACATACACTAGCAAATTCACAGATAACGGACCCACATTGATTAGATGTACCAAAAAGTTAATCGATGTGTTAGAGCAAGAAGAACAGCTACAAGTAATACAAAACTATCACGAAGGAAAAACCAATCACCGCGGGACAAGAGAAACCGTCGCTCATCTTAAAGTAAAATACTATTGGCCAAACCTTCAGCGCGACGTGGAGGAATTTATAAGAAACTGTGAAATTTGTAAAAGAAGCAAATACGAGAGAATACCCGAAATCATGCCTATGATGCTGACTGAGACCCCAACAAAACCCTTCCAAATTTTACACATGGACGTATTTACTATGGAACAAAAATTATTTTTAACAATTATTGATGCCTTTAGCAAACTCGCTCAGGCATTTGAAATCCCTACGAAAACAGCAGTTCACATTTCAGAAAAACTTATCACCTATTTCACGTTCTACGGAACACCTGAAAAAATAGTAAGCGACAATGGTAAAGAATTCAACAACAGCGTAGTGAAAGAACTCTTAAAATTACATAAAATCGATATTCACTTTACAACTGTCAGAAATCCGCAGAGCAACGGTATTATGGAAAGATTCCATTCAACAATACTCGAACATGTACGAATATTGAAAAACATTAATAATGACCCTATAACAGATCAGATGAAATATGCCCTATTAGCTTATAATAGTTCGATACATTCCGCTACAGGTTTTACACCGTTTGAACTAATTATAGGACACACCGACAGCAGAAACCCTTTCGAAATTTATTACAATCAAGACATTTTCAGCAACTACTTAAATGATCACAAAACGAAAATGAAAAGAATATACGAAACCATCAACCAAAAAATAATACAAACTAAAGAAACCGTCCACCAACGGAGAAACGAAGACGTTGATGACCCACAAACCACTTTTAAGAAAGGACAAACTGTATATGTTAAAAGTAGGAAAGCGACCAGACATAAAACTAAAAATCGATATGAGGGACCCTTCACTATCACTAAGATAAATAGCGATAATACTTGTGAAATTTCTAATACACGAAATAAATCTGTAAAAAGAGTACATTTAAGAAACTTAAGAAGACCTCTTGTTCCAGATGCACCCCCGTCATCCACGGAGGAGAGCGAGTCAGAAGATTAAACAATAACCCAGGACTACTACCCCTACCCCTAGGGAAATGTAGAAACATCATCGACAAATGGACATTAGTACGATCTATCGATTTGCAACCAATCATGGACGAATATAGCAGATTAAAGTCGAATATTGACGATCTAGAGAAGGCATTAATATTAGATGAAAGAGAAAAAATGGAAGTTAAGAATTTCGCTATAATCACAGAATTCTTATTTGCCGAAATTAATCGGAAATTTAACCAACTAACGCCGCAATCTCGATCTAAACGAGGACTAATCAATGGATTAGGATCAATCTGGAAATCAATCACTGGTAACTTAGATAATGAAGACGGCGAAAGAATAGAACGACACCTAGAGCACCTAGACAAAAATCAGCTCACTTTAAAACAAGTATTGGAATCCCAAATAACACTAACCACCAAGGCAATAGACAAATTTGAGTCATCTATAAATAACCTGACCACGAACCAACTCGTGCTACGTTCAAGAATTTTACAAATCGAACAAGCACTGAAAGACCAAAAGGTCGAACTATATCATAGAATTCAATTTAATAATGTCTATACCCAAGTAAATATAATGGCACAAAGTATCCTACAAATATTAGAGACACTCGAGGAAGCTGTCACATTTGCAAAAATTAATGTTATGCATCCTTCAATTATTGAACCGGAGGATCTACTAGACAGCCTCTTACAAATAAGTAATTATGTTAACTTACCTTTTCCTGCTGTTAAGGACCAAATCTTAAATTTCGAAGCCCTAATCAAAATTAAAGCCTACTGGAAGAAAACGAAGCTCAATTTTATCTTAGAAGTGCCAATAACCGACACCATTCAATATAATCTTTATCAATTATACTCATGTCCTGTATTAAATCAAAATAATACCTTCCAACTAATCATCCCCAATAAAAAATACCTTATTTTTTCCGATCAATATTACAGCTCATCGAACGAACTTTGTAAACTTATAGATAACCACTTTTATTGTAATAACTTAGATTTGATAAATTTAGAGACTAATCAACCATGTGAAGTACAACTGCTACTAGCAAAAAGGCCATATTCTAATTGCCACATCAAACTAATACAATTAACAAGTCAAAAAGTGCAAACATTAGAATTTAATCAACTACTAGTAATAAATCCATCAGACAAATCAATTAATTTCAATTGCAAAGATTTGTCGGAAACAAAATTATTAACAGCCGGAACCTATATTGTAACCAATCAAAAAGGTTGTATAATTCAAATTTCAAATCAAAAATTTGCACATGTACAGACAGATATACCAAACCAAAGAGATATTTATATTCCCGAATTAGATTATAAAGTAAATGTTACGTATAATTACGAAATAAAAAATATTAGTTTGTCACAAACAAATCTAGACGACTTGCATATTATAAAATACAAATTGGAACAAAACAAGCAAAATTTAAATTCAATAACAAGTTCTACTTCTCATTGGTATCAACCCAGTGTTTGGACAATATTACTATATGTTACCATAATATGTTTTAGTGTTTATATCTTTCAAAAATTACGAAAACGACTTCAAGAAACCAGGACCAACCCTAAAGAAGAATCGCCTCGAACTTCAGCTTAACCCTAAAGTTCTGTCTAAGGGTGGAGGAGTTAAGTCATATAGCAACCCAGATAAGACAAACAATAAAGCCATGTCAGCGGTTTCATCCCAGCTGCTTCCCTGTGACCAGCGATGAGATAACTCACTTCGCGTCGAGCTCTCATGCAGTAAACATCATTTTATAACATTTTAATATTGTGAATTCAATTAAATAAACTTTTGTAACTTTTTTAACTTTGTAATATTTTTTAAAAAGTTATTAAGTCGGCCACACGGCTTAATTTGCCTTATTGTTATTTAGGCCAGTAGAATTAGAAAAATCGCTGGATGAAATTCCTTCCAGGTAACCACATGGTATATTCGATGTATTCATTGATAAGGAACATACCTGTGAATTTCCTCCCATTTTACAGTGGGGGAACATTTTTTAATTAACGTTTTTTGTGAAAAAAGCTCGAAAAATCGAGTTTTTTAAACGTAGCTCTAAGCCAATTGACAATAGCCATATTTGATGTTATACGTTTTATAGTTGATATAAAGACAGTTCATTTGCCATCCGAATAATTTAAATCGGTTAATAATTTTTTTAAATAATCGAAAAGAACTGTCGAAAAAATCGAAAATTTCAATAATTTTTAATTCAGTGAAAAATTTTCTTATATCCTTAGAACTTGGTGAAAACATGTCTTATGTAACCCTGGAGCTACCATAAAATTTTCATCACAAAATATTAATGACTTTTCGAGAAAATGCATTTGTTTATAAAAAAGGTCTCAAATGTTTAATTCAATCTGACCCAGTTCCCGTCATCAAAAATGACTCATCCGGAGCTCATTTTTTTTTCGTTGTAACGTCTAGTTTACGAATACATTGTTGGCATAATGATTTTTTAATATTTTCATCAACAAAATGGCGTTTGAAAAAGTATGACTTTTTCGGACAGGGTTTTTTGCGAATATCTTAATAACAAATTAATGTACTGGCATAAAACTTTCATATTCTGGTAGCTGGTATTTTTACACGAATTCGAAAAAAAAATTATTGTTGTAAGATGTTTAGAAACCGAGATAATTTTTTTAGTTGTTAATTACGCCATTTGTTTATTTATTAACACAAACATTTGAAATTTACATAGTAACTAGTTGAAGACTTGATTTTTGTAATTCAGTGAACTGTCACGTATAATGTTATGTATTAAGGGTCGTAATGTCAATTTTTGTACACTACAGTCTGAATGAGTCTTCGTGTCCCGCCCTCAGGTGTCCACGTTAACGTTTTCGGTCAAGCGACTTCAAATTCCGACGAAAAAAAAATCGATGTGTCTGTTTCATTTATGATGCGATTTCGACGTTTGTTTTAATTTGGGGTACTACGATGAAATATTAACTACCGTATTAACTTGTTGAAATATTGTTAATAAATTTGTTATAAACAATTTAAATAAAACATTTTTTTTGCCTTTTATTCGAGGAGCGGAGTGCCGAATGAGTGCTTAATAACAAACTAATGAAAGAGCATGATTGTGGTTTATAATATACGTTTAAAAATACTTTTACCTTAGTCCATACACTACACTTTATAAATTTGATTTGTATTGTACGTACCTTTTCTGCGTTTCTGCAGATATACAAAAGGGGAAGGTGCATGCATGATTGATGTTCAAATAAATTATTAAATATTGTCTTGTCGGGTTCTTAAGCCACTGTCTTAAAGAAAACCAATATTTTGATTTGCCTATTTATTCTACAAAACTAAACTAAATACATTATAACCATTACAAGGAACAGCGAGATTAAAACACACACGCGTGATTCTTATACGGTCTTGTTCTTTCTTGCTTCTTCACATTCTTTCTCGTCTCGTCTGTGTTAGGCGGCACGCGCGCATCGGTCCCTTTCCCCTCCGGCTGCCGAGAGTATCCACAGGCATAGGACCAGGGCCGGCACGCATCGGGGAATTCGGTGGTCTTACATCCTCCCCCTTTGATTCATGCGTACGTCCCGTGCAGGATTCAAGATTGGACAATTTGAGCTTAGGAGGTCGCCCTTTGCGTCTAAGTGGCTGTAATGGGACATGTTGAACTTCTGTGCCACGATAAGAGCTTAAAGCGGAAACATGATATTTTCCCAGGGGTACCTTTGGATTGTCAACGTTGGCGACCTCGAAACTGGTTGGAGTCGGCATATTACATGCGGTCCATCCCTCTTTGGAGCAAATTTCGAGGTAACAGATTGTTTTGCTTTACTCAGGACATGAGTGTCTACCATAACTTTGTCTCCAATTTTGAATGGAGAAATGCTTCTTCTTCTTGCATCTGCATATTTTTTAGAGTCGTCTTGACTCTTTTCATGAGTCTCACGAGCTGTCCTGAGTGTTTCACCAAGACGGTCAAGGAATCCAGTTATCTGTGGAACAAAGTTCTGATCTTGTACAATAGCGCGTAGGTCTCTGTTAACGTCGTCGGGGGTTCTCAGCTCTCTTCCAAATGTGAGATATGCGGGAGTAAAGCCTGTACTCTTGCATCGGGCTGAGTTTAAGGCGAACCTTATCGCTGAGATCTGATCAGACCACAAAGTATGGTTAGAGTTGGTAAGTATAGCCAATTGAGTCTTGAGGTCCCTATTTTTCCTTTCGACCGGATTACTGGCATGACGATAAGCAGGAGTCAACGACTGTTTAAAGCCTAAACAGAAAGCAACCTTCTGCATGACTTTGCTTACGAATTGCGGACCGTTATCGCTTATAACTTTTCTTGGGACACCATATCTAAGGATTACTTCGTTGATAAGGCATTTTGCGCATTCTTCCGCAGTAGCGGTTTTTAATGAAAACAGCTCGATCCATCGACTTGCGGTGTCCTCGACAATAAAAATCCATTTGAATCCCTCGGAAGTGTCTGGTAAAGGACCAAACAGGTCTATAGAAAGCATTTCAAAGCGTTGAGCCTGGACAGGGGTCTGTAATAATCCGGATGGTTTAAAATTAGAGATTTTGAATCTCTGACAATCAATGAATTTTGACAAGTAGGCTGATACATCACGTCGCATGTGAGGCCAGTAATATCGACTTGAAATTTTGTGGAGAGTTCGATCAACACCAAAGTGGCCAGCCATGGCAGGATTATGATATTCTGCCAATATTCTCGGAACAGCAGAACGGGCTACGACCATCTGAGGCTCGTCTTCATCTTCTTCGGGAACATAACGATATAAGATTCCATTTGACATCAGGTAACCTCTGTCAGACCAACATTTGGCATCATTGGTGAACGATGATTTGGTCTCTTCCAGAGCACTGACAATTTTCATGCTCCATCTAAATAGCCACGAAACTTTTCAATGGCCCATATTGCTGCTAGAGCTTCTCGCTGGGTCGTGCAGTAGTTTCTCTCAGAGTCCGTCAGTAATCGGCTAGCAAATTCCACAGGCCTTTCGTCGGGGCCCTCCCCCTGGAGCAGACATGCTCCAAGCGCATATGCACTAGCATCAGTTCGAAGAATGAATGGCAGGCTAGGATCTGCCTGCCTTAAAATCGGACTAGAAGTGAGACAAGTCTTTAAGTGTTCGAAGGCTTCCTGTTGCCTATTACTCCACTCCCATTTGGCGTTCTTTTTCGTAAGAGAGGTTAGAGGTCGGGATATTTCAGAGAATTTCTCAATAAATCGTCGAAACCAGGAAGCAGTCTGAAGCAAAGTGAGCAGTTGTTTGACATTCCTTGGTTCCGGCATGTTCTTAATGGCGTCTATCTTGGATGGATCCGGCTTAAGGCCCTCAGGCGTGATCAGGTGGCCAAGATACTTAACAGGTACATTTGCGACGATTAAGACCTAATTTAAATAGCCGAAGCCTGTCAAAAACTTTGCGAAGATCATTAATGTGTTCTTCAAAGGTAGGAGATAAAATAATTAAGTCATCCAGGTAAACGAGTAAAGTTACATCTTGGAGACCTGCTTTGAAGCGATCCATAAGTCTCATAAAAGTTGCAGGGCTACCTTTTAGGCCAAAAGGTATTCGGTTGTAACGAAACATTCCAAATGGCGTTACGAATGCAGTCTTATCCCTGTCACATGTCCTAACGGAAATTTGATGATATCCAGACTTTAAGTCTAGGGTGGATATATAGGCAGATTTCTTGGTCATATGTAGAAGGTCATCGATTCGAGGGAGAGGATATTTATCATCTCTGGTTATGGCATTCAGCCGGCGATAGTCCACACATAACCGGGTACCTCCGTCTTTCTTCGGTACCAAAACAACTGGAGCAGCATAAGGTGAGTCACACTCCTCAATTGTACCATCATGCAGCAGTTGATCTAGTTCTTTTCGTAAAATATCCTTCTTTGGTTCAGACATCCTATAAGGAGGCATAGCTACCGGGACATCATCCGTTAAGACAATGCAATGTTCTGCGAACGGGGTAGCTTCATTACTAGGCCTGAAAACATCTTGATAAGTTTGCAAGGTTGAGTTAAGTTCAAGTATGTTAGTACTTGTCAGAGACGAACCTTCATTATGTCGTAAAGATATCACGTCGACAGTATTGCATGACAGGATAGCGTTAGCCTCTTTAACGAAGGAGTGAGGAGCGGTTAGGTCTTCCCCGAAATACCAACAATTTTCTGGCATGTTCACAATAATATTTGCATTCTGCAGAAAATCGACACCGAGCAAGGTTCGGCTATCCGTATGATCAGGTACGGCGATCAGGTTCGTACGAATCGTCTTATGCCCAATATTAATTTTGACGTTAAATACTTGAGTGGAAACGCGTCTTTCCATTCCATCTGCTAGGGTCATTAATAAAGGTTTCGACTCATAAGGCATATTCTTTTCTAGAAGCAGTTGGGCAAGTTGTGCTCCTGCCATACTTGTTTTGGCCCCCGTGTCAAGGATAGCAGTCCCATGCAAATCTTCTATTTTGATAGACACCAATGGTCGGACTACCTCTTCTCCTGAAGTGCTGTAGTATCGAAAATCTGCCGGAGTATCCTGAATTTCACTTTTCACCAGCTTACTCTTACACGTAGGACAGTTACTTCTAATGAAACCTATAGCACCACATCCAAAACACGTAACTTGTGGTTTAGTGTCATCCGAACTGGATGTACTGGGCGGCATTTCTGATTTCTTTTGACTGAGTTTACGGCATTCTTCCTTGACGTGACCATAGGCTTTACAGTAGGAACACTGTTTCTTAGATTTTGACTTCGAAGTATCTCCAGAAGCTTTGGCCAACGATTTTGTCTGAGAAGATGTGACAGTCATCTTAAATTCTTGCAAAGTAATCTCAACTTTTCGAGCTTTTTCAATTAATTCATCAAAATTTGTCAAAGTGTAACGCGGAACTTTTTCTCGAATTTTAAAATGTAATAAACCATAAATCATGTCCAACTGGATTGATTCCGGGAGAGCAGGTGTACTTGGAAGGTGAGAAAGCAAGGCTCTGCAGCGGCTAACATAAATGTCAGTTTTTTCGTCATCTTGTTGCTCTCTGGCAAATAGTTCACGATAAACCTGATGAGGGGGTTTTGTATACCCAAATGCATGCTTTAGTGCTTTGATGGCGTCATCGAAGGTGGTGATTGAGTTCTTGACACCTTGCCACCAGGTAGCAGCTTGACCTTCCAGAAGCATGGGAAATCCCTTTAAAGCATTTGCATCAGAAATTTGTACGCAGTCTTTGTATATGGTAATGGAATCTATAAATGCATGAACATTTTGATTTTTCGAACCGTCAAAACGGTGTGTGCATTTGGAAAAATTCCCTTGATTAGTTGGAGCTGCAGGAGCTTGACTTAAACCTGTAATGAGGCTTTGCAACATTTCCGGCGTCATAACAACTTGTCTGATCTCGTCACCCATTTTGGTTGTTTGTATGTTTACTTGAGATTCGTCTAAAACACGTCCAGAACGTAAATTCATCGACTATTGACCGAATTAGGCTCGTACAGTTTGACAACACAACATATTATCCGAATATGCACCGCGAAGCATGAGAGTGTCCAAACTTTATGAATACACCTTGTATATGAGCTGTGGAATGTCAATGAATACAATGTTCGTAATAGAGCAACACCGAAAAATTTTCGAACTTTTTGAGAGTCCCTCGTATATGTTCATACACATAAATGTCTCCGTTTAAACGTAAAACAAGCGAACGCCACTATTTCCGCACAAAAGTCAAAAGTTTTTCACTTAGGAGAGAATATTTCGTATATCCCCTGTATACAAATATCAAAAATGTCTCTCACAGCTTACTCTAACACGTACAATTAATTATAGTCCCAAATAAGGCTTAATATCAAAGTTCTCCTTCTTGTCCTCATATACAACACTTGGTACACCCTGTATACTGACCGAACTATGAGGTATGAGTGTACTTTTAGTGTATATTTAAAAAAAATGAACTGAAAGTCCCACAGTGTCTATTAAAATACACAAAAAATGTCTGTATATGCTTGATGGACAGGACGTTACAACTTTGGATTAAATTGCATGCATAGAATAAATTTCGTTACCTCGGTTCCTTCAGTGTAAGGTGAATCGTTTACTTACTGCACAAAACACTGGATTTACTTTTCACCTACACATTCACAGTTTTTAAAGTTTAGTTCTGTTCATAAAAAAAATAAGGCAACACGTTGGAGCGCCAGTTGTCGGGTTCTTAAGCCACTGTCTTAAAGAAAACCAATATTTTGATTTGCCTATTTATTCTACAAAACTAAACTAAATACATTATAACCATTACAAGGAACAGCGAGATTAAAACACACACGCGTGATTCTTATACGGTCTTGTTCTTTCTTGCTTCTTCACATTCTTTCTCGTCTCGTCTGTGTTAGGCGGCACGCGCGCATCGGTCCCTTTCCCCTCCGGCTGCCGAGAGCATCCACAGGCATAGGACCAGGGCCGGCACGCATCGGGGAATTCGGTGGTCTTACAGTCTGTAATTGTTTATTTGTGGCATATTCAGATTTTCTTACCTTTTATTGGGTATTTTGCCACTGAGAAATATTTAAAAATTTTAATGAAAAAACCTCTGCGCCAAATGGATCAGACAGAGGTTGGATCTTGAATACTTGACTCTTTCAAAAAGTCTCACAACTGAAAATATATAAACTAGAACAAGTAATAAACCAAAAACTGAAAATGAAAGCTATAGTCAAGTATTCAAGAACCAACCTCTGTCTGATCCGTTTGGCGCAGAGGTTTTTTCATTAAAATTTTTAAATATTTTTCAGTGGCAAAATACCCAATAAAAAGTAAGAAAATTATTAAATAATATATTGTGACGTCCTTTCTTCCGTTTGTCTAGCGCATAAACAAGCGGAAGCGTTACTTTGACGCTGAGCGTGATTTCGGTTATCTCGAGCGCCTGTTGCAGTAGGGCTGGGATAGCTACAGTGGAGAAACGGTTATGCCCAGGGGTCCTGGATGGCAAATTAGACTTTCACTCACATTCAGCAGTAAAAGACACGTGTTGGTAGATAACAAAGTTTATTAATATATAAAATTTAATAATACAATGAAAGAGAAAACCAAATAAATAAATAACGGAATAACCAGAGCTTAAATGTGTCAGGTACTTCAAAATTATTTTTAGAAAAAAATTAATTAGTGCATAGAAAATACGAATCAGGTCGTAAGTAGCCAAATTTTTTACTATTTTCTGAGACTATTGGCAAGTTAATGGCGGTAGGCAGGCAGGCGGTGTCATTGGTATCAACATTTTAATTGATAGCAAAAGTAAGAAGCAAAGAAATAAATAAATCGGTAAAAACAGCAGTAAGTAGTAAGCAAAGATAACGGTGTGCAAATACCAAGCAATAGCAACAATTATTTACAGTAAAATCATGCTTATAGGAGCGGTCAGCATATATGTGTGAAGAGTTGGCAAAATTTAATTTCGGTGCATTTGTGTGAAAGTTTAGCTCGGCCACGTGGTATCTTGTGGGAGTTGATGCCGATAATTTTCTAAGTATCAAAATGTACGGATAATTAATTAATATTATTTCACCTAGATTTTATGTTCAATCCCTGGACTATTATACATTTATAGAAGCAAATAAATATATGAAAGTTGTGCATGTGGTTTTGACTCGAGGCAGCATGAAATATTATAAACAAAATGGACGATATGCTTTAAGTCTCTGCCTCCTTTAGGGATAAACTGGGTTTAAACAGGAATTCTTTTAACTCAGTAAAATGACTAGACTGTCTGGGTTAAAATCTGGTAAACGGTATCTACTGTCAAAATCTCCCTCGAAATATCATCTATGTTCCCTTCCCTTCTGGATATTTTTGAGGTCATAGCTATTTGGATAAAATCGCGAGAATTTAACAAGCCCTAATTCGAGCACACCACTTTGTTAATCAGTGTATTTGAAAATTGAAGTTTAACTGATCAAATCGGAAACGACAGTTGTTGTTGATGAAAATATTAATAAATCATTATGCCAACAATGTATTCGTAAACTACACGTCACAACGAAAAAAATGAGATACGGATGAGTCATTTTTGATGACGGGAACTGGGTCAGATTGAATTAAACATTTCAGACCTTTTTTATAAACAAATGCATTTTCTCGAAAAGTTATAAATATTTTTTATGGTAGCTCCAGGGTTACATAAGACATGTTTTCACCAAGTTCTAAGGATACAAGAAAATTTTTCACGGAATTAAAAATTATTGAAATTCTCGATTTTCTCGACAGTTCTTTTCGACTATTTAAAAAAGTTATTAACCGATTTAAATTATTCGGGTGGCAAATGAACTGTATTTATATCACCTATGAAACGTATAACATCAAATATGGCTATTGTCAATTGGCTTAGAGCTACGCTTAGAAAACTAGATTTTCTGTGATTTTTGCGCAAAAAACGTGAATTAAAAAATGTCCCCCACTGTAAAATGGGAGGAAATTCACAGGTATGTTCCTAATCAATGAATACATCGAATATACATGTGGTTACCTGTAAGGAATTTCATCCAAGATTAGCCTTCCCATGAGCTAATTCTACTGGCCTAATTACCCACTATTAAAATTTCGAACACATTTGAGTGTGCAAATATAGTGTCATCTGTCAATTCTGCAATTGATGCTGAGAGTTGTCAGTCATTCAGAGACAACACAGCAGTTGTTATTATTGCTATGTTGTTATTACTATTTATTCATTATTCGTTCCATTACCACTTCTATTTTGTGTGCGTGTCTCTCAGTTACATTACACAGCCCCACAAAAAAAAGTTCTGTGCAGCGAGCATAATTGTATGGAATCGACAGATTTTTTAACGCTGATTACGAATCCGAAGACGAAAAATTTATCTATCGTGTCAATTTTTGAACCCGACTCGTTGTTGGTAGAGTCCTGTAGCACTGAGAAGTTGGTAGAGGTCACGAACAAGGTCATTCACCCATCTTCATGCACTCAGCAATCATTCTCGAAACCCCAAAGCGATTGAGTATCTCAATTTTATACCATGGAATATATTTTTATGGGAAAGGTGAATACATCGTGGTATGTAATCCAGAAGGGGTGAGATAGTGTGAACCGAATGTTGGAACCATAAACTAACAGGGAAGGGAACCGAAATAGACAAGGGAGCCAATTCCAGAATGGAGGTCCAGTTTTTTCGGTTAGTGAATACATTGTGTGGCCCAATCTCCCAGAACCGTTTGGTATTTGTTTGTTCACCCTCCAGAATATTTTCGATTCAATTCCTCACTGATTTATGGGACAGATGATGTTGGAACTCTTCCGACCCTTAATCAGTCCAGGTATTTCCTTTTTTTGTGGTATCTTTGTCTTTTTTCTTCAAAAGATCGTCGCAAGGAGGCCCGTTTTCTCTTCGCTCTCGGGGAAATGTCTAGCTTCATATTCTAGCAATAGTCCGCCATCATGTGTTCATCCCACCGGCCTTGATATCTATCATCCATTTCCCTAAAATCCTGGTGAAAACGTTCACCGTGTTCTTCGCTGTAATCACCGAGATTTTTCGGGAACTGGTCTATATGTGAATCATGGGAATAGAGTTTTAGACTCATGAGACATTTCTGATTGTGAAAGTTTTTCACCATATCACAAACTGTTTCCTGTAGTCGGGGTAGTCGCAATCATCCTTGAAACCCGTTCAAGCTTTATTTTCGGGACTCTTCATGGTCTGAATGAATTTTTCGTCTCTCAAAAGACTCCTTGTTTGTGGTCCATCGAATATACCTTCATTCAGTTTCAAGGTATATTCGAATGACCACAAATTTTATCTTTTGAGAGACAAAAAATTCAATTCCGAAAATAAAGCTTGGACTAGTTTCAAGGATGTTTGCAAAAATTTCTTTGGGAGAAACAAACACCCGACTACAGGAAAAAAGTTAGGGATATGGTGAAAAACTTTCTGAATCAGAAATGGCTCATGAATCTAAAACTCCTTTCCTCGATTCACATATCGACCAGTTCCCGAAAAATCTTGGTGGTCACAGTTAGGAACACGGTGAACCGTCTTCACCAGGATTTTAGGGAAATGGAATATAGATATCAAGGACGATGGGATGAGCACATGATGGCGGACTATTGCTGGAATCTGAAGCGAGACATTCACCCAAGAGCGAAGAGAAAACGGGCCCCCTTGCGATGATATTTTGAAGTTAAAAGAGGAAGTTACCACAAAAAAGGAAATACCTGGACTAGGTAATGCTCGGAAGAGTTCCAACATCAGTTGTCCCATAAATCAGTGAGCAATCGATGTCAATAATAAAATATTAATATTTATAATGTATGCAAACGAATCAGTACTTTTTATATGCTTTATCTGTTTTTTATGTTTTATCTGCTATCTGTTATTTCTTTACTTGTTTTTTGCTATGTCCATTTTTCATTTAATAAAGTCAGTCTTAAATGAAATCTTGTAATTATTACATGGCGCTGCGAATCAAAAAGTTTATAAGTTAGTTGAAAAGTGCAAAGTATTAAGAATTTCTCTATGAAATGGCAGATTATCGTGGTATTGCACCGCTAGATATGAGTGGCAATGTTTCTGAAAATTGGAAATTTTGGATTCAGAAGTTTAATAATTATTTAAAAGCAACAGAGTTAGATAAAAAGGATGAATGTTTGCAGTGTGCACAATTATTGCAGTATATTGGGGATGAAGGGATGCGTGTGTTCAACACCTTTAAGTTTAGTCAAAGTGAGAAGGATAAAATAGACCCTGTTATATCTAAATTTAAGGAATTTTTGAAACCAAAAAAGAATTTGACCTACGCAAGGTACAGATTTATTAATAGGAAGCAGATGGTTGGTGAGAAAATTCAGCAATATGTTACAGATTTGAAAAATAAAGCCAGAAATTGCGAGCTAGGCAACTTAGAAGATAGTTTAACATGTTCTGTTTTAATTTTGGCTTAGTTTCCGTTGAGTTAAAGCAAAGATTATTAGAAGATGATGAAATTGATTTGGCCAAGGCAATACGAATATGTCAATCTGTTGAGGAATCGAAAAAACAAGGAAAGGAAATAACTGAAGGAGCGGAAGTGTGCAGTATTCAAAGTCGGTCATCGTTTCCAAACCGACCTGGCCCGAGTGGAAGAAGTCAAATACAACAGCGACAGTTTACAGAATCACCAAGTAGGCAAGCGACGGCTACGAATCAAAAATTTTTTGGACGGAATTCCTATCAGTCAGTTCAACAATATACAATGTCTTGCTCTAGATGTGGATATCAACATGTAAAAATAAAAATATACATACTGTTAATTTAGATAATAGCGATAATGAGTCCTGTAATGAAAATGTTTTTATTGGTATGGTTAATAGTAACAGTAAAAGTAAAACAAATAGGGAGTGGAATGTCAAAATGTTGGTAAATAAGAAAAAAATAATTAAATTTAAATTGGATACCGGGGCAATGACAAATGTCATAAGTTTGAAAGATATAAAAAATTTAAAATTGGATGTAAATTCTTTAAAAAAGACACATATAAGATTAACTAATTATTCCAATGAAGTTATACCTGTTTTGGGGGAATGTCAGTTACATTGTGCTTATAAAGATTCTGATTATTTATTGAATTTTATTGTGGTAAAAGTTGAGTCACCAGCAATTTAAGGACTAGAAACTTGCACCAAGTTAAATATGGTACACAAAATAGATAACATAAATGAAAATTATAATTTTTTGTTTAAAAAATATTGTGATTTATTCAGTGGTATCGGTTGCCTAGAAAAAGAATTTCAGATTCAATTAAAAAAAGATGCTAAACCAATAGTTCATGCAGCTAGGAAAATACCTTTTCCCTTAATGGACCGTCTTAAAATGAGTTTATCTACAATGGAAAAGGAAAATATTATCGCTAAAGTGGATTATCCAACAGAATGGGTAAATTCCATAGTTTTAGTTAGAAAACCAGATGGATCGTTAAGAATTTGCCTGGATCCTCGTGATTTGAATTTAAATATTTCCAGGGAACATTTTCCATTGCCCACTTTCGAAGAAATTACTGCAAAATTGAGCAATGCAAAATATTTTAGTACATTAGATGCTATGTCTGGATTTTGGCAGATTAGGTTGGATAATGATAGTTCAGACTTGTGTACTTTTGCAACTCCCTTCGGTAGATATAAATTTTTAAGATTGCCATATGGATTAAATTGCGCTCCGGAAGTTTTCAATAAAAGGTTCAAAGAAATATTTAATATAAATGGAGTTGAAATCTATATAGACGACATTATGATTTGGGGTAAAGATAAAAAAGAACACGATGAAAGGCAAGTATTAAAAATTGCACAACAAAATAATATAAAATTTAATAAAAACAAATGTAAATTTGCTATGAAAGAAATTGTTTATATGGGACTTAAAATATCACAAAGAGGGTACAGCCCAGATAATTCTAAAATAAAGGCCATCACAGAAATGCCAACACCAAAAAATAAAAAAGAATTACAGACATTTTTGGGCATGGTAACATATGTTGGAAAATTTATCGAAAATTTATCAAATATTACAGCTCCGTTGAGACATTTACTTAAAAATTATATACTTTGGGTTTGGGAAAAACAACATAGCGATGCTTTTAACAAATTGAAAGAGGTGTTAATTAAATAACCTGTGTTGCAGTATTATGACACCAGTAAGCCCATAGTAATTTCTGCTGATTCGTCAAAAGATGGGGTGGGGGCTGTTTTAATGCAAAATAAAACGCCTTGTATGTATGCGTCAAAAGCTTTGACTGAGACTCAAAAAAAATATGCCCAAATAGAAAAAGAGCTTTATAGTTTAGTTTTTGCTTGTGAGCGTTTTCACCAATTCATATTTGCCAAATCTATGGTAATGGAAACAGATCACAAACCTCTGGTACAGATTTTCAATAAACCGTTGTATGATTGTCCACCAAGATTGCAAAGAATGTTCATAAGATTACAAAGATACGATATGAAACTTATACATAAACCTTGTAGAGAACTGTTTATAGCTGACGCTTTGCCACGAGCTTATCTAACAGATTCTGAAAATAATAATATTGAATTTGAAAATGAGGTGGAGGCACAAATTTGTTTGCTAAGATTAAATTTAAATGCTACTGATGAAAAAATCAATGAAATAAAGTCTGCAAATCTAAATGATCCAGAAATGCAAAACTTATTTAATTATGTAAAAAATGGTTGGCCAAAATCAATTAAACATGTGAATCCATTAGTTAAAGTTTATTATAAATTTAAAGATGAGATAATAGAAGCCGAGGGTTTGCTGTATAAAAATAAAAAACTTATAGTACCTCGACAATTACGTAACGAGATATTATCCAAAGTTCATTACAGTCATTTAGGAGTCAATAAATGCAAATATAGAGCTAGAGAATGTTTTTTCTGGCCAAGTATGTCCAAGTATATTGAGGATTTTATACAAAATTGTTCCATTTGTAGATCTTTACAAAAAAATAAACAGAAGGAACCTATGTTGCCACATGAATGCCGGATCTGCCCTGGCAAAAAATGGGGTGTGATTTATTTTATTTAGAGGGGGAGATTTATTTATTGGTGGTCGACTATTTTTCAAAGTATATTGAATTAGCAAAACTACAAGACAGCTCCTCGTCAATACAGGTCATTACACAATTAAAATCCATTTTTGCACGATATGGAATACCCAAAATATAATAATATAAAATATAATAAGTGACGGAGGACCCCAGTTTTCTAGTTTTTATTTTAAACAATTTTCAACTGAATAGCAGTTTACTCATGTAATGTCAAGTCCTCTCTATTCACAGTCAAATGGATTGGTTGGGAGAAATGTCGAAACTTAAAAAAAAAAGTTGATTAAGGCCAAAAATGATCATAAAGATTTATATTTAACATTATTACATTATATAAATACACCGATAGACGAAAAAATTTGTTCTGCTGCAAAGCTGTTAATGTCCAGATATTTGAGAGATAATTTACCCCTCGAAAAATCGAAATTTAAAACTCAAAATAATAACTATGTTGATATTAAAAATAAATTGAAGTCTAAGCAGACATGTCAAAAAAAATATTATGACAGAAAAACAAAACAAAACGAAAATGAGTTTCAAAATAATGAGAGAGTTTTTGTTAAAACAAAGTTATCAGAGAAAAAAATCGGTAAAGGTATTTACACAGAACTTCCCTCGTTATTTGCGCATGAGGTCGCTCTAAAAATTTTTTAATTACGAAATGACATTGGGAATAATAATCGGAATATAGTTATTGCTATTGTTACAAAGAAAACCTGATAGCTTTTGGTCAAGAAAATATACAGAGTGCTCATCCAACAGCAAAAGTTCAATACTAAATAGCAGGTGCCACATATGGCAGGCTTGCGCAAATACCTTTACAAATTTTTCAATAAAAGTATAATAGGTGCATATGCCAGATATTGTTGCCATCAGTCACATTTTCAATCCAACATTCACATAATGGAGTGGAAATATAGTGTGTGGTTAAGAAATTTCATTTTTTTTTTTTAATTTTTCAAATGTTGGTAAAATAATTTTCAAAATTTTTTCTTCTGAAATAGGTTTAAAATGTCAAACGTAGAAATTTTATATTTGAGCAAAAAGGAAAGTTTCCTTCTATTCTATAGTAGTGCTAAAAAAAGTTTAAAAATCATAAATTTTTTAAAATAGGTTTAGAATGCTATGAAACGTGAAAATTTTAAATTTGAGCAAATAAAAAAAAAATCGATCTATTTTGGTGGTAAAAACTTTTTGAAAAATGTTGGTGAAAAAAATTTTAAATTTTTTTTTTCTGAAATACTTAAGTTTAGAATGTCATTTAAATTTGAGCTTCTAGTGTTAAATTTTTTTCCAAACTGGTAAAATGTTGCAAATTTTTTTTTCCGAAATTGGTTTGGAATATCATGAAACGTGGAAATTTTAAATTTTAACAAAACATTTTTTTTCGTCTGTTCTATAGTAGTGATACATAAATGGATTTAAAATGTTTTCAAATTTTTTAAAAAATTCTTCAAAAACATTTTAAAATTTGTTTGAAGTTTTAGAATGTCATGGAAACGTGGATAGTTAAAATCTGAACAAAGAAAAAAAAATTGTATCTTAGTGGTAAAATTTTTTAAAAATAGTATAAATAGATTTGGAACACTATGAAACGTGGAAATTTGAAATTTGAAGAAATAAAAAAAATCCATCTATTTTAGTGGTAAACAAATTTTCGAAAATGGTAAAAAAAAATTTCAATTTTTTTTTTTTTGAATCAGGCTTAGAATGCCATGAAACGTGGAAATTTTAAATTTGAAGAAAGAAAAAAAAAATTTCATTTTAGTAGTAAAAATTTTTTGTAAAATTTTTTTTCCTGAACTAGGTTAAGCGTGTCATGAAACGTAGAAATTTTAAATTTGAGCAAAAAAAAAAATTTTTTCATCTTGGTAAAAATTTTTTCAAAAATGTTTGAAAAAAATTTTCAAATTTTTTTTTTTTTTAAATAGGTTTAGCGCGTCATGAAACGTGGAAATTTTAAATTTGAGCGAAGAAAAATTTTTTTCACTATTTATTCCGTTTAGATGGTCCACCCTGTATATTTTGCAGTCCATGTCTTCGCTGACAGTAGCGTCAACTACCTACCAAGTTTGACTGCTCTCCGTCAAGCAGTTTTTTAGTAAATGCACGAACAGACAGACAGACAGACAGACAGACAGACAGACAGACAGACAGACGGACAGACAGACTGACGGAATTGAAAAACCGATATTTTCGTAATCTACGTGTTCTGAAACGTCAGAATCCGAAAAAATCTCGGAGGGTGATTTTTTCTCGAATACAATACTTCCCTTCGGTATGCGAGGGAAGTAAAAATGGAAAGAAGGAATAATAAAATCAAAATCAGAAAGTAGACCTAGAAGTTATAATATACAGTTAAATAATGGTAGCACTTTGTCAAGAAATAAACATTTTATTCAAATTTGCCCACAAAATAATATAAATAATGCAATACAAAATATACCTAGTACTAGTTCAAATTGTGGTGACTATGATTTAAACAATTATTCTTTAAATAGTTCAGATGATAGCGAGGATGATGTTGTTTTTGTACCAAATACAACACGAAGGGGTAGGATAGTTAATGTACCTGATAGGCTAAATTATTCTTAAATAAGATTTTAAATACAAATTTTTATGTTATATACTTTTGAATTATTATATGTATTAAAATAAAATAATTGTAGTAGTATTTAATTTAGAAAATACTTGTGTAATTTTTTAAGGTTATTGTTTTAATGAACAAGAGATTACTCTTAATATTTATAATGCATGCAAACACTTAGAACAAATCAGTACTTTTTTATGCTATGTTTTATCTGTTATCTGTTATTTCTTTACTTGTTTTTTACTATGTCCATTTTTCATTTAATAAAGTCAGTCTTAAATGAAATCTTGTAATTATTACAATCGAATCGAAAATATTCTGGAGGGTAAGCAAACGAATACCAAACGGTTCTGAAAATTTGGGTCACACAGTGTATTCACTAACCGAAAAAAACTAGACCTCTATTCTAGATTTGGCTACCTTGTCCATTTCGGTTCCCTTCCCTATTAGTTTATGGTTCCAACATTCGGTTCACACATTCTCACCCCTTCTGGGTGACATGAAAATATGTTCCATGGTATAAAATTGAGATGTTCAATCGCTTTGGGGTTTCGAGAATGATTGCTGGGTGCATGAAGATTGGTGAATGACCTTGTCCGTGACCTCTACCAACTTCTCAGTGCTACAGCTTGGTTTTGATTGAAACAAGTACCAGTCGAAAGAATTATTCCTAGCTTTTTGTTGTAGAATGTGATTTCTACACTTAACGCGGCCAGGCTCGCAATTATCTGCAGTTTGGTTTACTATCCTTATGAAAATAAGTATTCACAGAGGTGATTGACAGAAATATTTTATTTTAATGTATTCTGCCCTCTGGTAGCACGCTGTTTACTATTACGTGCCCCATGTCGGGATATTATTGTTTTGATTGCAACAGGTAGTTGCCGCGAACGTTGATCTGGCCACTTGGTTAACGCAGGCTCTTGTGCTAGTCGTCTCGGGCTCGCCTTGCACTGATGAGCACCAGGAAGTGCGAACCTGCAGTATGCAAGTTAGTCTGAGACGGCTGGCACGAGAGTTTCCTTTAATTAGAAATAATTCTTTCGGCTGGTACTTGTTTCAATCAAAACCAAGCGTTTTGTTGTAGAATGTGATTTCGACACTTGATGCGGCCAGGCTCGCAATTATGTGCAGTTTAGTTTACTATCCTTATGAAAATAAGAATTCACAGAAGCGATTGACAGAAATATTTTATTTTAATATATTCTGCCCTCTGGAAGCACGCTGTTTACTATTACGTGCTCCATGTCGGGATATTATTGTTTTGATTGCAACAGGTAGCTGCCGCTAGATGGAGCTCCCCCCATTTTGTCGTTTTACAACGTCGATATGGCCACTTGTTTAACGCAGGCTCTTGTACCAGTCGTCTCGGGCTCGTCTTGCTTTGATGAGCACCAGGAAGTGCGAAACTGCAGTATGCAAGTTAGTCTGAGACGGCTGGCACGAGAGTTTCCTTAAATTAGGAATAATGTTTTCGGCTGGTACTTGTTTCAATCAAATCCAAGCGTTTTTTTTTTTTGTAGAATGTGATTTCGACACTTAATGCGGCCAGGCTCGCAATTATTTGCAGTTTGGTTTACTATCCTTATGAAAAGGATTCACAGAAGTGATTGATGGAAATATTTTATTATACATATATATGTATGTTATATTAGATTTAAGCATTGTATTATATAATAACCTTTGTGTAACCGTATTATTCTTTAAGTTTTTATCAACACGTTCACATAAGTAATTTAATACTTTCCAAAACAAATTCATTTCTTTATTTCATATCTTTCTTTATCTTTGTAAATCAATACTTTAATATTCCAAATTGCACGTTCTAGCTTAGGTTACTTTTGTGAAACCCTGATGTATAGATTTAGTTTCTGTTTAATTATGCAGACATTATAAATACGACTGAACGACGCTTTTGGCTTCAGTCCAACATCGTTCAGTAAACTCACCACGTTAATTTCAATAGAGCAAAGCCTCTCTGTATTTTAATGTTTTACTATTATTAATCTCATGTTTAGTATCGTTAGTGTCTCCATTAAGAGCAATGCTCGGAGACTAACTATTAATTAGTTTTAAGTGATCAAATTTTGAATTAACGAAACAAATATATAATAATAAATACTCATTTGTTAAAATAAAATAAAAATAGTTTTTAAAAAGTTAAATTCAAGATTCAAGATCTAACAACTGGCGCAGTCGGTAGGATCCGCAGCAACTCTACTAAAACAAGGAACCAGAGCCTAACTCGTAGTGGTGGATCCCAATTCTTCAACGGAAAACGAACCTCAAACCTTTCAAACCAAGAAAACTGCACATTCAAGAAACTTAGCATTTAAGAACAAACCAACCCTATCATTTAAGAAGAAACCAACCATAGCACTCTTAAGAACAAACACACAATCCCGCAACAAATGAAAACATTTATGTAAGTACTTTTAACAATTGAGTCATAAGTGCATCGAATTTTATTTTCAATTTTATTTTTAAACGCGAAGTGTTCTATTGTCCAATATCTTCTACCTCCAATTTTTTTTTTCTCTCTCAAATTTTAAATAATTAAATTGTAACAATGGCTCAAGAACAAGTTGAAATAGCTCGTGAACAACAAGAAATTATTCGCGAACAGCGTGAGCAAGTAATAGAACCATACAAATTGTCGGAGATATTCTCCATTGTCCCAGAGTTTGATGGATACCAAATTTTATTAAACACCTTTTTAAACGCTTGTGATCATGCACAACGAATGGCAGTCGGAGATCAGCGCTTCACATAAAAAATAAGCTCCGTGGGCGAGCAGCTCAATTAATCAATTCTAGGAACCCAGCCACTTGGGTAGAAATTAAACAGTTACTGGCAGGTCATTTCGGTGATTCCAGAGATTTGACGTCGTTAATTCAAGACCTGCAACGCGTTAAACAATTACCAGATGAATCCGCTTTAACTTTCTTCTCCAGGTTGCAAACGCATAACGCTAAAATGCACGTCGCAGTGCAAAAATCGCGATTAACTCCAGATCAAAAAGATGCACAGTCTCAACTCGTGGAGACTATGACTCTAAACACCTTGCTTACCGGGCTAGAACCACGGTTAGGTCAAAATATAAGGGCTGGAAACCCCTATATTATGCTCAAAGCTTCAGCACGAATCAAACGAGAGCTTCAACTCTCCTATTTTGAGAATCAAAAATTTAATAAACCGATTACTAATTCCCGAGGCAATCAAGCCCCAGTAAGAAAACCTAACACGACAACACCTTTTCAAAAAATTTGCGCGTATTGTAAGAAAACCGGACACGTCATAAACGAATGTCGTGCACGTCAACAATCACCGCAATACCCGAATTTCACCCCCCAAAATTATTCAAATTTAAATTTCCAAAGAGAATATGCTGCCCCGCAACAACCGCAACAGCAGCAACAACCAAAGGCCATCTATACAACAGACGCTCCCCAATCAAAATCAAAGGCCCACTCAATTCCCTAATAGACCAAATCAGTTTCAACGACCGTCTGTAATACAACCAAACCCAAACTATAATAGGAAAGCCAATCAACCAAGAACTCATCATATTCACTATCCGGCACAATATTACTCTAAGGGCGCATATAATCCAGAGTTTCAGGAATTTCCATCTAATTCACAAGAAACTTTTTCTGAGAAGCACTATCAATATCCCGACAACTTTCAAGATTTTCAGCTAGGCCCTCAAAGCCTTCACGATCCCCCGAATTTCGAGAACCAATACTCCGAAACTTTGACAGAAGAGAACCCTATTCAATTCCAGGAAACAATTTCAGAGAACTACAACCCATTTGCAGACCTCTCGGCCCAAATTCAGTCCATGAATCTAGACGACTACAACCCCAATCTGAACTTCCCCGAACAAATTTTCATCTAAACTCCCTTCTAACCGTCAAATCCAGAAACCTATTCTATATTAAAGACATCACGAAAACATTCAAGCTTCTCATTGACACGGGCGCGTGAAACTTTATTTTTAAAGAAAAGACCTCCGCAAGAATCCCTAACAAATTTCAGGAAAATGCCGTTATTCAAGGGATAACTAATGAAAAAATTTTAATAACGGAATCAAAACTTATCCCATTTAAACCCGGCGACCCTCATAAGGTATTCATTCATGACTTAGATATAGAATTCGACGGATTACTCGGATGGAACTTTCTAGATCATTATGATTGCACGATAGACACAAAAAACAGACAACTTATTACTAATTTTAAAACTGTACCCATGCTCAAAGCAGGCGAGGAAGACATTGAAACACCAGTTATTAGTAAGAATGTACAATATCTGCACCATAATGACAATTTAATAAAAAACGTAATCTATTCAACCGCGTACAGAACAAATATTTAAACTTAAATGCGATTTAAGAAGTACTGACGCTATACTGCTAGCTCAGGAACAAGAAAGTCAGATTACCCAATGCCGTAGTTAAAGTAAATGAAAAAGGTGAATTTTTAACTTCCATAATTAATGCAAATGCGATACCTAAAACTATCGATTTTCACGACTTAAAATTAGAACCGATCACTGAATTTGAATTAACCTGTAATGTCAATATTTCAAACATCAATGCAAATGACTTTCAAAATAATACCAACAACAGACTGTACGAAATTGAAAATCAATTACGTTTGGAACATCTCAACGACGAAGAGAAGGAATTGATCGTAGACTTATGTCTAAAATTTTCGGACATATTTTACTTAGAAGGCGACTCACTAACTTTCACGAATGAAATAAAGCATTCGATAGATACTAACAACGCTAAACCTATCTTCACTAAATCGTACAGATACACGCAAATTCACAAGGACGAAGTAAAACGCCAAATGACAGAAATGCACAATCAAGGTATAATTCAGCCGTCCATCTCACCCTGGTCCTCCCCAGTGTGGGTTGTACCAAAAAAGCTTGACGCCTCAGGCAAGCAAAAATGGAGAGTTGTTATCGAATCGTAAACTCAATGAGCTGACAGTTAACGATAAGTACCCATCACCCAATATTTCAGATCTCCTAGACCAACTACATTAGATCTCGCGTCTGGCTTCCACCAGATAGATATTGACAAAAATAATATTCAAAAGACAGCATTTTCAGTCGAATATGGTCATTACGAGTTCGTTCGTATGACATTCGGTCTAAAAAACGCACCCTCCACTTTTCAGCGCGTTGTGGACAATATACGTTTAGGCATTCAAAACGAACGCTGTCTCGTTTATATGGACGATATAATCATATACTCACCCACCATCCATGAACACATTTCTAGGCTCACCGAAGTTTTCAAAAGGTTAAGAAAAGCCAATCTCAAAATCCAGCCAGATAAGTGCGAATTTCTAAGGAAAGAAGTAGCTTATCTAGGTCACCTTATCACCCAAGACGGAGTCAAACCGAATCCTTCAAAAATTGACTGTATTCGAAATTTCCCCTAACCCAAGACTCAAAAAGAGATTAAATCCTTTTTAGGACTAGCCGGTTACTACAGGCGCTTTATCTCTAACTTTTCAAAAATTTCAAAACCTGTCACTAAGCTTCTGCAGAAAGACATCCCGTTCAATTTCTACTCGACTTGTAAAAATTCTTTTGACGAACTGAAAACTGCATTAACTTCAACCCCTATTTTAATATACCCAAACTTCGACGAAACGTTTTAACAACCTATGCTAGCGCGTACGCTATCGGAACCGTGCTTTCGCAAGGACCAATAGGCAAGGACCTTCCCATTGCTTATGCGTCACGAACTTTGTGTAATGCTGAAACAAAATACTCTACTATCGAAAGGGAACTTCTAGCCATCGCATGGGCAGTTAAACACTACAGGCCGTACCTTTTCGGACGAAAGCTTAAATTCATAACTGACCACCGACCTTTGACTTGGCTCTTTTCTATAAAAGATCCTGGCAGTAGGCTAGCACGTTGGCGCCTTAAACTTGAGGAATATGATTACGAGATCATATACAAGCCAGGTAAAATCAACAAGAATGCTGACGTCTTATCGCGCATTAAGGTCAATCACATCCAAAAATGCATAGCGTACCACAACAACGCACAAAAATCAGTAGATCCGCCTGACCGAGGATATTCTTGAAGAAAACCCTGAGTTTTCAAACAACAAAATTAACACCGTATCTAGTCAAACAGTAAAGAACAGATCGTATCATATCGTACCCTTACCATTCGACCTCTTGTCGGCAATTTTACAACTTTTCGTTGCGATATACAAAAATCAGAATGACATAAATCCAGTAAAAACATGCTATGTCGAGAATAATTTGAACTTACCTATTCTCGAAATCTTCTCATTTATTTTTAGCGACAAAGACATACAGCTAGTCGTTTGTCAAGACGTCGTAACAAAACCCGATGAAGACCAAATTCCCATAATTCTAAATCAGTTTCATGCTGGCAAAAATAATCTCCATCGCGGCATTAATGAGACGATACGTAGAATTAAAAATGAGTACAATTGGACCGGACTAACAAAAGACGTCGAAAAATTTATAAAAGCTTGTGAAACTTGTCAAAAAGCGAAAATATTACGTAAAAACTTAGACAACCCTCTAGTCATTACGGAGACACCGAAAACCCCGTTCGAACGCATTAATATCGACATCCTTGAAATTCCTACACGAAATTATACCCTAACAATCAGGGATGAACTCACTAAATTCACACAAGCTTATGCTATAGAGGACAAACCCGCGAAATATATCGTAAATACACTTCTACTGTACTTCCAACATTACGGTACACCCCTTCGCATCCATTGTGATTCAGGCCGAGAATTCGAAAATCGACTTCTTAAAGACCTTTGCCTTCTTTACGATATTAAATTAACATATTCTAGTGTACACCACCCACAATCCAACGGCTCACTAGAGAGATTTCACGCGACGCTCATGGAAATGATAAGGGCTAATATATTAGAAAACCCTAGCGAACACCTGTTAACCATCTTACCGTACGCAGTTATTTGTTATAATAACTCTATAAACAAAACTCATGGCTTCACCCCATACGAATTAATATTCGGACATAGTACAACTCGTCCCCCTGAAACACTTTACAATCACGAACAACTCATATCTAAGTACATGCGAGATTTAAATAGAATATCGCACTATTATAAAATAGCTCGTACAAGGACCCAATTACAGAAAGAAAAGGCTAAAATAAGATTCGATAAACATGTACACGACAATTTACCCGAGTACAAAGTAGGTGACAAAGTCTATGTAAAGGAAAGTCAAATTAAGAATAAACTTCAAAACAAGTTTAATGGACCATTTGAAATTAGAGAAATTCTAAACAACTCTGCTATACGTTACAACCTTCAGACTAAACACACTACAAAAACCAACTTTGACAGAATGAAACCATACTTTGAAAATTAATTTATTTTCAGGTTTCTTCTGCTGCAGTATCACCCCAATATTCTATTGAACCCATCAACAACACCATCGGAATATACTATCACGAAGAAGACCGAATCGAGATATCAAATGATAAATGGACAATTCTAGTCTACAAAGACATCGAGCCAATTAAATTAACCCTCGACAATAACAACAAAATTCTAAATGACATGCTAACCACATTCGATACAGACAACCCTCGCATGACATCCTTTCGATCGGAAGTTAGAACACATATCAGTCTCTTAACCCAAATTTCCCAATCATTACAACAAAAAGTTGAGGAAATATTTGTGGACACTAAAAGATACAAACGAGGTATTTTAAACGGAATCGGTACATTCTGGAAGGCTATCACAGGTAACCTAGACGCCTCTTATGGTGAATACTATACAGATTGTATTATTAAACTCACGAATGACGAACATCAACTAGAAAATCTGATGAAGAACCAAATTTCGGTAACGACCTCGGTAATAAAAAGTTTTAATTAAACAATTCAAAAATTAAAAATCGACGAGGAAACTTTCAATAACGATATTAAAGAAATTGAAAAATCGATTTATGATATATCAGATGATTTAGCTTACATTCAATCAAAATTACGAGTACTCGAGATATGCGAATCTCTCATGGAAAGTTACATGTTTTTAGAAAATAATTTAGACAACATTTTAAACTCAATCACATTTGCTCGATTAAAGCGATTAGCTTACATTCAATCAAAATTACGAGTACTCGAGATATGCGAATCTCTCATGGAAAGTTACATGTTTTTAGAAAATAATTTAGACAACATTTTAAACTCAATCACATTTGCTCGATTAAAAATCCTACATAGTTCGATAATTGCCACGAAAGACCTAGTTTCTTCTCTTCAGGATGTATCTGCCGATAACACTACGAATTTCAAAAGTTGCTCAATATTTTGATATAATAGAACTACAGGCTTTTCAATCTGGATCTAAAGTAATATTTGTTTTAAAAATTCCATTAACAGAACCAGAAACTTACACCCTCTACCACCTTTACCCTATTCCTATATTGGATAATCGAACAGGACTACATCATATTTTATCAACGACACATAAGTACATAGCAAACGACGATGATTCATTGTTATTTGTACCTCTCCCGAACCTTGACAATTGTAAATCCTTAAGCCCCAGTGTAAGACTTTGTTCAAATGTGCTTCCGTACCCTATAGACAGTGACGCGATATGCGAAGCCCAAATACTAAAACAATTAAGTGTAGTGCCCCGGACTTGCCAGTCAAATTTATTGTTTGCTAAAGACTACAGTATTCAAAACCTAAGCAACAATAAGTAGCTAATACTAGTATCAGACAATCTACCGGTAACCGTAAAGTGCAACAACAGAGACATTATTACGAAAATAATCCAGCTGAACTCAATCTTGACTTTGAAATCGGAGTGTAGTGCCTTCATAGGTAGCACCAGGGTCCATACCTCATCGCACCCGCTGGACAATATCACTTACAACAGCCATCCAGTTCGGATACCATATGATTGCTGTAACCATCTCCCGGAGAAATCCAAACTCCCAAATTTAAAGCCACTGAAGTTAAGCAACCTCAACACGGACGATCTAAACATCGCCAAGCATAAACTAGATCAATACTCGGACGATCTAGACAAAATTATTAATGAACCATTCATCAATAAAAACATTTCTTGGTTCACATACTTTACAATAACTTTGATTATCATACTTCTCATTTTATTCGTAATCTGCAAATACAGAAAAGGCAGAAGAGACGCAAGGATCGGCATCTCCCTATCCAACGATCAACCACCGCGACCTCCACAACCATCGAAGTCCAAGCTTTTCAGTGGATATGGACATTTACTCCCCAAAAGAAGACCAAGTGTAAATATTCGTGAAATCCCCGAGGATATCGAACTAAATCCCTCATACAGCAAAACTTACGCTTAAAAGTTGATTTATAGCATCAACTTTTTTATAAGAAAGGGAGTTGTTATATTAGATTTAAACATTGTATTATATAATAACCTTTGCGTAATCGTATTATTCTTTAAGTTCTTATCAACACGTTCACATAAGTAATTTAATACTTTCCAAAACAAATTCATTTCTTTATTTCATATCTTTCTTTTTCTTTGATCAATACTTTAATATTCCAAATTGCACGTTCTAGCTTAGGTTACTTTTGTGAAACCCTGATGTATAGATTTAGTTTCTGTTTAATCTGCATTTTATGCAGACATTATAAATACGACTGAACGACGCTTTTGGATTCAGTCCTGCATCGTTCAGTAAACTCACCACGTTAATTTCAATAGAGCAAAGCCTCTCTGTATTTTAATGTTTTACTATTATTAATCTCATGTTTAGTATCGTTAGTTTCTCCATTAAGAGCAATGCTCGGAGACTAACTATTAATTAGTTTTAAGTGATCAAATTGTGAATTAACGAAACAAATATAATAATAAATACTCGTTTGTTTAAATAAAATAAAAATCGTTTTCAAAAAGTTAAATCCAAGATTCAAGATCTAACATGTATATATATATATATATATATATATATATATATATATATATACATATATATATATATATATATATATATATATATATATATGAAGTGTTGGTGTTCTTCCGGGTGTTTTCCCGTGTAGTTGGTAGGCTCCTGTGGGAGCCACGCTTGTCTGAACGACGTTTCGGCGGAATCTCATCTGCCATCCTCAGGTTCTAGCTGGAAGCTGCCTATTGCAGCTGCTGCTGCTGCCGGTGCTACTGCTGCTCCTCGTTGCTCGAACTGAACTGTCAGTTCAGTTCGAGCAACGGGAAAACACGGGAAAACACCCGGAAGAACACCAACACTTCATTTAACACCCGTGAAAACCTAAGAAACAGCATATATATATATATATATATATATATATATATATATATATATATATATATATATATATATATATATATATATATATATATATATATATATATATATATATATATATATATATATATATATATATATATATATATATGTATATGTAGCTTCTTGAAGTATCCTGACTTAGATTACAAGTAAATCGAAAGGACCAGGTACTAGTCAGTAAGACAACAATTGCAAGGAAGCGGCACAGAACATATTTTTCGTAATAATTCTCTCATCTCTTCATTCAAAATCCTATAGGGTGATTATAATATAAAATATTGTAATTTAAAAGTTGATCAGATGCAAAGCGTAAGCCTCGCAATTTATGTCATGAATCGCTCTTATTGCTGGTATGTTATTGATGAACCGTCTTGCAAATGTTTCAATCGCAGTTTCACTTTGACTTAGGGAACTACGCTTTAAAATTCGTGAGTTTAAAAATTATAACAAGAGATAAATAAATAAAATTAAATAACTTACTAAAAATTACACAATGCTTTTGTCTTTCAACTAATATACACGTTTTTTGACTAAATATTTATTACTTTCATATATTCACTCTACTGTTCACTGTGCATTACTTCGGATTTATCTAACCCCAATTCATTTGAAAACGTCCTTCCCGCGTGTATACATTCGCTTATATGCTCTAAGAAATGCCTCTAGAATCATATAGCAAAGTCTATAACCTTCTCGTGGGGCAATCTAAAACAATGTAGAAATCTTGATCTATCTACAAGTTTATAACCTCTAGAAAATGTACTACTAGTGTCTCTTAGATGGCGTGCAGAGGCAGCACATTACAGACATGCTCGTATTGCAGTTTCCTATCACCATTGCTACCTAATTCTAGCTTCTACTCATGAGCTATCAACATGAGTCCCTAGAGGGCGTAAACGCGTAACATTAGAAACGATCTTAAAGGGAAATTAATGTGAATAATATCTGATAGCTTTCATTCAAAAGGGATAACATCATCACATGGTAAATGTTTTGTGGGCTTGAACGGCTCTGTATATATTTCTTTGCAAGTTGCCTATCGATAGGTTTTCCCCAATCGGCTCTAGAGGTCATATTTACTTTAATTTTGAACTTAAATTTTGTAAGTGACGAAGGTTATCTCCTAACGTAAACTTTTCCACTCGTTTCATTTCCGGGGTTAAAAGTAGGGAGACCCATTTGAAAAAATCGACTTGACCTTCAAATGACCTTGAAGGTCGCGGCCAAAGTCAAATTCAAGGTCACCGCCAGATAACCAGGGATATTTCCTGCAACTCATGTATTTTTTTTTCTAACATTCGTATTTTTCAAGTTATTCTGCTGTTCCCGTACTTGTCTTGTTATTGCAGCAGATGTTCAAATTATTTCCAGTTAACAGTTTGACAGTGAACTAGACGAATACAAAAAGTATCAATTGTACTTCTTATTATTTCTGGTGTACTCTCAGCGCATCCATCTATTATTCGTTGTTGCAGTTCATTTAAATCTTGAGGGAACCCAAAAGAAAATAATCATTCTGTGCTAAGTGTGGTGATCTAGCTGGCCACTCAATTATTCGGCTTCTTCCATCTTCCATCGATTGGGGAAATATCTCTCAAATGGTCTCTGACAGTTAGTCTATAATATAGGGAAGCGTCACCTTGCAGAAATCGAACTGCATTAAAATCGTTACTAGCTATATTGTCTGTAAGGAGTTGTAAGGATTTGTCAGCATTAAGATTTCCATTAGTAAAAAAACACCCGACTACTCGATCGCGAAAAAGTCCTGCCCAAACATTCAACTTTTGAGGCATCTGCGTATGTACTTCAAGCAACCAATGAGGATTTTCATTACTTCAATATATGAAATTATGTCGGTTTACTTTACCACAAATTTCGAAAGTGGCTTCGTCTGAGCAAATAATTTGGTGTAAAAAATTATGGTTGTTATTAATTCTTTGCGTCATAATTTCACAGAACTCCAACCTGCGATCAGGATCACCTTCATTTAGTTCTTGGTTGAGACGTATTTTGTAAGGGTGGAATTTTATGATTTTCAAATTTTTATGTTCTGAAAATAGACTCTTCAAGCTGCTGAGACGCTTTATTGATTGATAATCCGAGATTTTCAACAAATGATTTTGCTACTTCAACTTGTCGCTCACCTTTCGTTTGCCACCTTGGCCTTCCAGATTTCGGATGATTTTTATTCGTCCTAGTTTCTTCAAATCGGTGGAAGGTATGAGAGGCAGTTGATTTGGAAATGCCTTCGCCTTCATTAAGAATAACAATCTTACTTCTTCGTATGACCTGTGTCAATCACCGATCCTCTCATCACCAAAAGTGCGACTCTTTCTTATTCTGTAAAAGTAGGAATTTGGAAAAAATCCAGAAAGATTGTTGGAGAAGCATGGACTATCGAAAAAATCGCCGCACCCGATGAAAGATTTCTCCAATTATTCTTAGAATCAATTGGAGAAACTACCAACAACAGGATGATCGAAGCAACCACTGCACCTAATGAAGAAATTTATCAAATACGCTGAGAAGAACTGTTGTAAAAAGCAGCCAACGACAAACGGGATCGATATTTAATTCACTTAAACTTTGTATGTACTGTGAAAATTTGTAACCACTTAACTTGATATTTTAATTGTCAAAACCATAAAATACGGAAAGAGCAGAATAACTTGAAAATTACGAATAACAGAAAAGAAACTTTAAAAACAAAAATTGTAGGAAATTTCCCTGGCTATCTAACGGTGACCTTGGATTTGACCGTGGCCGTTACCTTCAAAGTCGTTTGAAGATCAAACTGATTTTTTCAAAGGGAATCCCTACTTTTAACCCCGGAAATGAAACGAGCGGAAAATTATACGTTCGGAAATAACCATCGGCATTTGCAAAATTGAAGTTCAAGAGTAAAGTAAAGACGACCTTTAGAGATCATTTTTGTAAGTGCCGAAGGCCATATTTGAACGTAAAATTTTCCGCTCGTTTCATTTGCGGACTTAAAAGGAGGGGATTCCATTTGATAAAACCGACTTGACCTTTAAATGCCCTTGATAACCACTTCAAGGTTAAATCTAATGCCCCCGTCAGACAACCAGGGAAATTTCCTACAACTTTTGTGTTTAACATTTTTTTTCAAACCTGCTGTTCCATACTTCTATGCCACCCGGTATACTTGCAGTCGGTTCCTGCTTTGGAAATGCAAGTACAAGACGCCAGAATAACATGCCGTTTGTTATCCACTTACAAAGAAAATTGACTAATTTCATTTTAGTTGCAAATATAAAAATTTATAACTTATGTATGATTATTATGTATATAAAATATGGGTTTTATAGGCATTTCAAAATTGAGAAAATGCAAAATCTATAATACCTATAATTTATCGTCTATCAATATATAATATTTACCTCAAGAGCCCCCTTGTAAGGAGTATCCCAACATTCGTCGTTCTGATAACGGTACTTTGAACGACACTAGTGCTAGTACTCCAGACATTTTAATGCTCTTGCACATTGAACATCTTTAAGGCATTTTTCTCTTTAATTATCCCCTATGGGTTGAAGTTCACTGCATGAGTAATGTGTCCAAAACCAATTAAAATTCACAGGTTCATTCCTCTTGATGTGCGCTTTTGGACACAAGTAGATTTAATTGAATTTCTGTTGTGATCATTGTCGATCTAACTCCTCGGATTTGGAATTATATTAAAATATACAAATATTTTTTCCTATATTGCATGGCACATAAATGAAAATTTAAGCAAAAATACACTTTAATTAAGATATAATTAATTTCGATAAGTTATTTCTTGTGTGTACTTATCGATATTCAGTTCAGCGCCTCTAAAGGCGGTTGGGTGATACGACGGAAATTTGTGGGGGAATTTAAAGAATGAGTCAAATGAACATATTGCCCACGACTAATGAGGGTGAGAAGGACACAGTGTATTGCTGCGTTACTGGAGATAGAGTAAATAAAAACTGCAGTAATTAAGGCACATGGTCGTTATTAGTGCCATTGACGAATTAGGAAAATGGCGGAAATAAACGGGCATGGGCGTCGATATGCAAATCCAGATCGTCAATCTTATTTAAACGAAATATAGCTCATAGCATCTAACACAAGAACACACAAATAGAACTAGTTTGTTTACACGATATTGCTGCCCAATGAAAATCTCAATTGAATTTCTATAAAGCGAACAAGATTATTTCCTTGGGTAATATGGTATAAATCTAACTGTTTATATATTTATCTAGCTACATCAAAATGTTTATTCAATTAAAATTTAGTGATTCCTATCGCTACTTACACTGTGCCTCAAATATACATTTCAGACTTCCGGAACCACAAATCGGAGTAGACTCCTCATCTGAAATCAAGTAAGTATTGTGTATAATAAGATTGTAAAATTTTATTTCAAATGATTGCATCAATTTTTTGTAAATATAATATTTTTGTAACAAAAATAAAAGCCACATTCTTTGATTCCATATATATATATATATATATATATATATATATATATATATATATATATATATATATATGTTGTTTCTTAGGTTTTCACGGGTGTTAAATGAAGTGTTGGTGTTCTTCCGGGTGTTTTCCCGTGTAGTTGGTAGGCTCCCGTGGGAGCCACGCTTGTCTGAACGACGTTTCGGCTGAATCTCATCTGCCATCCTCAGGTTCTAGCTGGAAGCTGCCTATTGCTGCTGCTGCCGCTACTGCTGCTGCTGCTGCTGCTGCTGCTGCTGCTGCTGCTGCTGCTGCCGGTGCTACTGCTGCTCCTCGTTGCTCGAACTGAACTGTTCAGTTCAGTTCGAGCAACGAGGACCAGCAGTAGCACCGGCAGCAGCAGCAGCAGCAGCAGCAGTAGCGGCAGCAACAGCAATAGGCAGCTTCCAGCTAGAACCTGAGAATGGCAGATGAGATTCCGCCGAAACGTCGTTCAGACAAGCGTGGCTCCCACGGGAGTCTACCAACTACACGGGAAAACACCCGGAAGAACACCAACACTTCATATATATATATATATATATATATATATATATATATATATATATATATATATATATATATATATACATATTGCATTGCAGCGTGATTCCTTCAGAAATAGTAAGTCCATAGATTACAACTTTGAATGACATAAGTTTTTAGATATTTTCAAATGATATTGCATAAAGGTGTTGTGTGAATGACATTTCATATCATGCTGAAAGAAAGAACTAGTAGTATGATATTAAATGTTTATTGGCGTATCGATTTCTTGTATTTGATGTGATTTACCAATTTTCATGAATCTGTCAGACTGAAACATTGCAATATGCTTTTAGCTACTAGCATTTTTGTTTATGATTCTTATTCATCTAAATGTATGAAATAGTATTTATTTAAGTTTGGGATTGTAATTGTAGTTATAAGTAGATTTTAAAGAGTACATGTAACATGTCAATATATTTCGAGTAATTACAATTATTCACTTAATATTGAAAAGTAGAATAAAAAATTTGTCAGGAAAATTAAAGAATTAGAAACAGGATTCAAATAATATAAAGAACAATCAAAACTGAATAGTTTAAAAATTAATTTAAAATTAAATTTTGAAATAGTAAATCAAAATAGAAAGAAACAATTGAAACATTGGAATTTAATCCAATTGAACGGCTCTATATTACAAATCAGTTCATCATCGACCGCTGAATAGTTAACACCTAAAAATATTCAGCCAAGATTAACCAACAATTTTATGTTAAAAGAAAAAGAAGTGAAATCGTTTGAAGGTTAGAATAATATTACTATCCAGATATATTGGTATGAAATAAATATTTGTTCAAGTATATTAAATATAAGAAGTGAGTAAACTTTGGAAGTATTACGAAGAAAATTATCCCGAAAGCAGATTTAGAAGAGGGAAGTATTTGTTAATCCAGTTATCCATAATTAATGGTAGAGAAATTCGAACATCTATCAAGTCACAGAAATATTTCAACGAAATTTTTAAACTAAATTGGAGGTTATAAACAAACGTCAATCCAGTGACATAAGAAGAAGTAGAAACCTTGAGAGGTTATTAAAGTCAGTCAAGTGACATACACAGTATTTCAAGGAAATTATCACAACCAGTTAGAGATTATAATTAAGCGTCACTCGAGTTATAAGAAACCTAGACAAGGTAAAGCTTTATATTACAAATCCATGGTTCATATTTTTGTTGTATTAAATAATTTATTTAATATAGCCTTGTATTAAATAATTTATTTAAAAGGCTATATTTATTAGCTTTAAATTAATTTAGATGTTATTTAAATTTGATAGTTACATTCCAAATTGAATTTTATTAATAAATCAATACTTTGTTCGTTCAATATTGAGCTTGATTTATTGTGATTGGTATCTTGCTCGATGAGTATAATTGAACCGACTTTGTGGAACCTTGAGTAAGAGTCCTTCTATAGAGTATAGATAACCATGCTAATGATGTTCTATAATCAATAGTTTTTAATAGTTTCTTAAAATTATTTGGCGCCCAATTTACTTTCAAGAAATAAATGCGGACGTACAAAATATAAAAATAGATTAAGAATATAGAACACTTATGGCACCCAACGTGGGGCGATCAGGTGTTTCGTACATCTGGCAACTTTCAGTAATATTATTAAATTCTAATAAACTAAACTTAATATTTGAGAAATATGTACAGGTATTTACCATACTCTAATAACGAAAACACCAGATATTAAATTATAGTAGGTAATCTGTTTAAATTTAAGAATGAACACATTTATTATATTTTCATGTTTCAACCATTTACCTCTTTTTGTATTCCAGTTTTTGCTAACAGCTGTCGTAGAACACAGAGGCTTCGGTCGAATAGTAGATATATCTATAATTCACAGCACCTCCTTCTTAATTATTGGTTAAACCAAATATACTGCAGGAAGTATTGTGGGTTGCACAGAACGCGGACCCTAATACTTAGTAACTTTTAGTTTATGAAATATGGTAATAATATGTTAATTGAGACTTGAAAGGGGATATCTCTTTTATTAGCTGGCTGATAGCAGAGTCGGCCATTTCTGTAGCAGCATATACTTAGACTTAAAGTTTTTGATAATTATTCAGTCACGAGGTGTGTCTCTTCTGCTATTATCAAACTTTCTCTTAGTGATCTATCTAATAAAAGGTAATTACATTTATTTAATTAGTTCCTCTCAGTAGTGTTTAACGGCCTTCAGCCATATTTTTCATTTCTGCAAACTAAACATAACCATAATTCTGAAACACGTGCTGATAATATTTTTTCTTCTTCCCTAACGTAGAGTTTTGCTGACAAATAATCCATACAAATAATTTATACATATAATTTACCCAAATAATTTACAAAAATAACGTACAATCGTGGTCAGAAAAAAGTTTCCGACCTAAAACAACATTACTCCTGTTTGAATCAGGCTTCTTAACATTATTTATTTTCGCTCCGCCTACTGACAGAGAAGTTTTTACATGATCGCAAAAAATATGTCAGCAGTAATCTGCTTCAAATGCCATTGACTTTATATACGGTAATTTTTTGCAGGTATATCTTTTAAAATATTATTATTGTATACGTGTTAATAGCAGTTCTGCTTTTACATAATAAGCTAACTTATTACATCTATTTGATTTAATAAAATAAATAAATTGTAATAACACAACAAATTTTTTTAATAAGCATAGTACAAAAGAAATTTTTGTATGTTTAAAATTTTGGCCAAATTAGTTATAGAGGATGATCGTCAGAGGCCTGCATGCATAGTATCATTTTTATATAAACTGTATTTTATTATAATATAATCTTGGAGGGAAATGTTACTAGGGTTCTTGATTAGGCACACAAAAATTTTAGGTTTTACAGGATTTCGAAACTGCTACATACAGTATGTTCGAGCGAACTTTGCGTAAATTAAATGGTATATTATTTTTACCTTAAAATGATGGGAATGTCTATGTTTAATAAAACTATTAAGAGACAAACTATAGCTGCAGTCGAGCGTTGCCGAATAGTTACTTCAAAAAAGTTATTGGCAGTACTTAATTTCACACTTATACTGCGTAAAAGTGATCTGTGCCGTGCTGAAGCAAAATTTTAATCTAATAGATATATCCAGTCGGTCGCGTCCGACTGCGACTTCTACTCATTAAAATTGATTTCGAAACTACTCTATACAGTGTGTCTTTCAAGTTCGAGCGAACTTTACTTAAATTAAATGATATATCAATTTTACTTTACAATGTTGAAAATTTTTATGTTTAAGAAAAGCATTAAGAGAAGAATGAAAGCTGCAGTCGGGCGTTGCCGAATACTTATTTCAAAACGTTATTAGCGGTCATTTGTGCCATGCTGGAGCGAAATTTTAATCAAAAAGATATTTTCAGTCGATCGCGTCCGATTGCGACTTCTACTCATTAAAATTGATTTCGAAACTGCTCTACACTGTATAGAGCAGTTTTTTCCAAGTTTGAGCGAACTCTACGTAAATTAAATGGTATAACAATTTTACTCTATAATTTTGAAAATGTTTATGTTTAATAAAACTATTAGACGAATGAAGTTGTAGTCGGACGTCGTCAAACACTTATTTCAAAAAGTTGTTTGCCTGAATGAGTGTTTATTTGTCAATAAAATCAATCACTGACGTTGATTTAAAAAATATTACATTTAAATCTGTTCACATTTTGTATCCTGTTTTATTGTGACGTAATAATTTAATTTGATCTGTTTGAAGTCACTAAGAGTTGAAACGGCTTTATTTTTAATTATATAAAGCATATGTTTAGAGTTTTTGTTTTTGGCAGCTATATGTCTCCGACGTTAATTAATTGACAAGTGATGATAAAGTAACCGGGTAGCAGGTCAACGGTTAACTCGACAAACTAGTGATAGAGTAAAAAAACCGTCAGCGGCACGCACCTACAGTACAAAGAAACTAGTCTAAGGTATGGCATTTCTGTTATTAACTTGGAAATTCAATCTATAGCCTTGCTACGAGGATAAATTATTACAAAACCTAATGTGATAGAATAAGAGCCGAAACCATGCTTGAATATTGTAAACGATATCCGTATACGAATATAGTTCACCAGATATGTTATGCGCTTATCTCAAACGATAGTAGTCGATGGTTTACCTGGCTCACCATTACAAGCCCGCTGCCTTACTTTGTTTATTCATATAATTGCCGGTAGCATAGCACAGGTTAAATGTATTCATTTACTTTTTATTGATTCGTTCATGGAGTTGTTCACTAAACTAACATTACTAACATTATTGATTATAAATAAATAACATACGTCATGCCTATCAATCAGGGACCTTCGAGAGAATATCGGGGCCCGGGGGTAGTAACATATGACTCGATCCTCGATATAAAAACTATTTGTCTCATTGTCTCAATAAAAATTTTGAAGAGCGGGGGGGGGTGATATTTAATATTTGTGTCAGTTGAAACAGCGGAACGGGGAACGGGAAATACTTTAACTAACAACTCCATATTTATTTCATTATAAACAATACAAGTCATTCGGAACTCATTGTTATTTACATCACACTCGTCATTTAAAACTATACCTCTTTCAGAACCCGGGCTCTCTCAAAAATCTCCGGGCCCGGGGGGAAACACTCCCGACAACCCCCCCCTCTCGTCCGCACTACTATCGATTAATATAAACTAGTAAAATAATATTTACAATAATTAAAAGGTGGTTCTAAAAATTGTCAGTTGGTGCTTCTGGCGTCACTGGTGTTATGTTATGATTATGGGCTATTCCTTTGTCGGTCTTTTTTATGAATTTTAAACTGAGACTGGATAACCTGTACGCAAAGAGTAGAGATTCATTTCTTGAATTCCGACCTTGAATACTGAGAATTGCAGGCGCCGCGCCGCCGTAAAATTGGAAATTGATCAACAGACGATACTGTTTACTGTAGCCAACCTGGACCGTGTGCGATAATTGGGCTAGACGTGTGCTAGGCATATTTCGAAAGAAAGTCTACATTTGTATAATTTCCGTTTATAAATCAATAACTACGGGTTATAGGACAAAACTTCAAGAGCAACAAATTATGGCTGAGATAAAAATTTCTTAATGTATTTGTTTAAAGCAAAAAAAAATTATAGAGACTAACCCTTTGTTCAAAAGTTAACCATATGTGATTAGGTAACACAATTCCATGTTGGTGAGAATATTGAAAACACAGTGATACAGGATGATCCAGATAGATCGAATGTGAGCTCATTTAAATATTTATTGTGCCGCTTCCCTACAAATTTCTTTGCATAAGATTGTCAATCTGATTCTTCATCTTACGGCCAGTGGCGTTGAAAATTTGAATATGCTATAGAATATGGAGGGTTTTCTAGCATTTAGGACGATAAGGCAATGTTGAGTGTTATGAAAACGCAAAAGAAGGAGAACGCGCCAGCTGCATACGCAAATAGTTAGGAGACGGCACTGAACGATACGGACACGTTGTTCTTTTGGAATGTGTTACAGTTTAGGACGAGAGTGAAGAGGACGAGAGGGAAATAAATGTTGATATCATGATCAAGTGGAAATTAGTTTTGATGATTTTGATGCATATTTTACATAATCATTCTGATGTTTTTGTCTTAATTTAACGTCGGTCTATTTCCGCTACTAAGGCCTATCACCTACAACATAGGATAGTGTTTTTGCAAACACTGGCACCCCTAACCTGGAAATTTTACAAAATCGACGCTAGGCATCGGTCGGCATCGAGACGTAAAAATGCAGAAACATGAATTTAGGTATCAAAATTAATCAAATTCAGCAGTTTTACAAAAACGACGCCAGGCGTCGGTCGGCGTCGCGAGACGTAAAAATGCAAGAATATGAATCTAGGAATCAAAATTTATGAAATACAAAAATTTTACAAAATCGACGCTAGGCGTCGGTTGGCATCGAGAAGTAAAAATGCAAGAATATGAATCTTTGTATCAAAATTTATCAAATATACAAGTTTTACAAAAACGACGCTAGGCGTCGGTCGACGTTGAGACGTAGAAATGCAAAAATATAAATCAAGGTATCAAAATTTATCAAATACACAGAAAGAACATGAATTTAGGTATCAACATTTATCAAATACACAAGTTTTACAAAAACGACACTAAGCGTCGGTCGACTCATATTTATAATTTTTTCCCATACACTGGATTGAGTATGTGGTAGGTTCCTTGTGAAGCATCTTTAGAATAATTATTTTTAGAAAAGGGAAAAACAATGCTTTTAGATGTTTCAAATAAAAACTGTATTTTTATACACTCTACATATGTTTCGGCTTGTTAGGCCTTTCTCAAGAGCATTACAGATGAATACTAAAGCTATGAGGGTGGTTGTTCTAAAAATAAATGCAGTAATACCCAAACATGTGGAATTATGGGGATTTCAAGTAATAAAACTAAGGATCTACCTACTCGGAATAATTCAATGGGCTATTCTTAGAACCTTGTCTATTATAGGAGTGTTTATGAAATTTATTTGGTCATTGGTGGTACAAGTATTGCTTTTAAGGGATTTTTTTATTTCTAATTGTTCAAGGAGGTTTAAGTGTTTTCCTTTTCTTTCTGAATGTATTAAATTAATATTCTCTGTATCAATAAAAAATTTCATAAACACTCCTATAATAGACAAGGTTCTAAGAATAGCCCATTGAATTATTCCGAGTAGGTAGATCCTTAGTTTTATTACTTGAAATCCCCATAATTCCACATGTTTGGGTATTACTGCATTTACTTTTAGAACAACCACCCTCATAGCTTTAGTATTCATCTGTAATGCTCTTGAGAAAGGCCTAACAAGCCGAAACATATGTAGAGTGTATAAAAATACAGTTTTTATTTGAAACATCTAAAAGCATTGTTTTTCCCTTTTCTAAAAATAATTATTTTTTCCCATTTTTCAACCCCCAAATTCAACTAGGCTAACAGATTCGTTGACATAGTGCCAAAAACATAACTCGACATTTTTTCTCACCAAAACAAAACGAAAGCACGAAACAAAATTTTCACTCCCAACCTCACCCCCTCAGCAAATCCAGTATTCTCTTAAAAATTACAATCGACTCATAAAAAGTTTCAAAACACCGAATTTCACACAAGTAACGATTTTCAGCTTTTTCCGATAATTATAACTTTTTCCATTTTCAACTTCCAAATTCAACTCGGCCAGAAAATTATCAATTACACAGATTCGTCCACGTACTGCTAAACACGCAATTTGACACTTGCTCATCAAAACATCAACATCAAAAAATCACCCACGACCGCCCCCACAACCGTATCCCGGATTCTCTTCAAAATTACAGTCGATCAGTAAAACTCTCAAAGCACCGAATTTCACACAAATGTAAATTTTTAGCTTTCTCTGATAATTATGACGTTTTTCATTTTTTCAACCCCCAAATCAAACTCGGCTAAAATATTCTTAAAAACCAACAGATTCATCCACATACTGCCAAAAGAGCAACTTGACATTTAGTTTTCTCACCGAAACTTAATCACAAAAAAATAAATTTTATCCCTAACCTAACCACCGCCCTTCCCCCAAACACATCCCGTATTCTGTTATAAACTATAATCGACCCGTAAAAGTCTTAAAACACCGAATTTCACACAAATACCGATTTTCTGCGTTTTCCGATAATTATAGCTTTTTCCCATTTTTCAACCCCCAAATCCAACTCTGTCAGAAAATTTGGGAAAACCCACAGATTCATCCACATAATTCTAAAAACCCAGATGGACATAAGAAAAATCACCCGTTTAAAACCGTACCTCAACTTTACACCCCTGTAACGTCACCCCTGTGCTTTACAGGCTCCAAAACCAGCCCGTACATGAGCGCTGGTTCATCATCTTTCCAAATAAACCAAAATCAAATTGGATCTTTCAAAAGGTATGCCATGTAACATCACCGAACGCTTTCGTGTCCAAAAAAACGCCTCAACCCCCGTATCTTGGCCCCATCGAATTTTAAATTTTCCAAGCTACTTCCAATAGTTTACAATTGACGAGATCTTCAAAATGACACCAAAAACATCCGCCTAGCATACATAAAACTTGCAAAAATTCGCAAAAAAGTGAAATTTTTAAGCGGTACACAAATCGCTACTGGACCCCCGTATTACCATTACCATTACCATTAAAACATTTCCTTATTTTATTTAAATATGGTCACATTTCAAAAAGGTATTTCATTATCTAATTATATATACATCATTTAACAATTCATATATATGTTACGTTACACCTTCGACTTATTAAACATTTTCAATGTTAAAATTTCACAAGCTTTGAAAAAGGTCTAATCATTTTCCACTAAATTGCATAGTTTAAAAGTATTGGCCAAAAATCAATTTCTTGAGCATATTTGACACACTTACTTAAAAACGCAAAGGTCATTTTCTAGAGACTCATAGGATTGTTAAAACGTGGGTAAATTTTTTCGAAGAAAAATCGCAACAAAAAATTATTTATTTATATAATTTTTTATCTAATTTTACTGTAGTATTAACCAATATTTTAATGACTTAAATAAAATGTCAATTAATCGATTAATACGTTCAAATATGTATCATACAGTTAATATTTAAAATATTATTATCATTTTATTTATTGAGTTTTATTGGTTTCACCAAAAGGCCAACGACCTTCAGCCTTAGAATATTAATATCTACAATAATATTACACGCTCATGAAATTCAACAAGAAAAAGTTATTTCTTTACATGATTCATTCATTCATTTGCAAAGTTTCCAAATGTCAATGGTCTAGTAGTAGTAACTGACTAAAAAAGTCGGCGCGTTTGAAACACAAATACTCTTTGCGTTACTGACACGGAACTATAAACATTTATTATTGCGGTATTAATTCCAAAGGCATTCGCTTAGAGGCAGCCGCCTGGGTGGAGCTTAGATACCTCAAACGCAAAGTCATACTCACGCAGGGAAAACTTGATAAAATACGCTGTTCAGGTCGGAAACTTTTTTCTGGCCACGATTGTACTTAAGGTTAAATGCCTGCTGGATTTCATAAGACAGATAGTACAGTCAAACACAGTTTAGTCAAGTAAAGCATAGTCTAGTGAAATTCCGTTTAGTCAAATCCAGTTTACTCCAGTCAATCTAAACCAACAGCAAACCCCTAGCATTATGCAGGTTATCAAGACGTCAAACCACGTCGAGGAGCCGTCTGTGTTCGGAGAGGGTATTAGGAAGAGCTACCAGAAGTCACCAGGGGCCCCCATCCACTATCTATCCATCGTCAGGAGGATTGGTGAGATTCTGAGAATTTCATTAATTCTTTTTGTGTAACATTTATTGTATAACTTTTATTGCATAAAGTATTGATCTTCTTTTAATTTTAAATTAATTATGCTATAAATATTTTCTTTTGGAAATTGTGACAATATTAGTTAATATTTTTATTTGATAAGTGATAACATTATCTTATATTTTCATATTGATTGAATTCGTTGACTTTTTCATATACTGATGATTTTTCTAAAGTTATTAATAAATAAGTATCTTTTATCGTAAAATTCAATTTTTCGTTTACTGTTTGTCTGTCCGCCATAAGATCAAATATTTGAACGACGGTTGGTTTCACCATCACAGGGGTAGCAGTAACTATTAATTTTTTCTGTGGATGGCGCCCGAAATTCTTACATCATTTTAAGCTACCACTGAGTGTTGGAACAAACTGGCTTAATAAGATATCACAAAGATATTGGTTCAACCTCTGGCGGATTTAAAAAATATGCATATTAATTGAACCCAGGAAATCCCAGCCACGTACCAGATCAGCTTAGCCGTTCGCCGTCGCTACTGGTGTGTTGGTTGAATTGCCCAATTCTAGATTTTTCAACAACTGTAATTGATACTATGTACTTAATTATATATTTGCGTTTAGCTTCATTAACGTATAGAATAGTTAGATATAAAGTTCCAGAAGAACCACTTGAGATTAACACATAGTATACTGAGTTTAAACAGGATGCTCAAGCCGCATGTCTAGAGCTAGAAGCTAAACTAGCAAATAATGTTATCAAAACGGTAGAGTTAGATAATAGCAACATAGTCTTACCCTCAACCTCTGGCAATAAAAAGTCAATACCGGTATATAAGTAGAATATAAAATATGATGGCCGAACAAGCGTAAAAGCTTTTTTAGAAAGAGTTGTGGAGTTGTCAAAAGCTCGCAACGTCACTTTTAAAGAACTTTGTGAGTCTGCAATAGACCTATTTGAAGGTCATGCTTTAATTTGGTACAGATCTGTTAGAGATAAGGTCACCTCTTGGGATCAGTTAGTTAATAAAATGCACAATGCTTTCTTATGACTAGAATATAATGAAACTTTATTAGACGAAATTAAATCACGTAAGCAGGTAGTAAGAAAATAACTATATATGTTGCCACCATGCAGAATTTATTTAATAGATTAGTATCATCTGTCAGCGATGCAGAACAGTTAAGAATAATTAGAAAACATATTTTACCAGTTTATGTTGAGCGATTGGCTTTAGTTGATGTTAGGGACACTGGTGAACTAGTGACATTTTGCAGGAAAATCGATGGTGCCTTGCAGGCCAAGGATAAATATTCGCCTCTAAGTTCAACTAATGCCCTTGAATCAGATTTAGCTTATGTAGAAAGTTCAGAACCGTATCATCGAAAAGGCAACATGAAATATTTAAAAAAATGTAAAACTTTTTCTAATAAGAACTTAACTTCAGGCAATAGAGTTGTGCGGGCAACAACTACAATCCCAGAAAATAAAGTTTCAAGTATAAGCACGTGTTTCAACTGTAAAAAAGTTGGTCACGAATTTATATAATGCAAAGAACCTAGAAAAAGGTTTTGTTTTAAGTGTGGTAAACCAGACTGTACCGTTAGAACATGTACCGTTTGTAATGAGGTTAGGTTGGTTCCAAAAAACCAATAAGGAGGTCTGCCGACTCAGGCTGACGTCAGACGACTCCTCAGAATGGTCGTATATTTTATAATTCACGATTAAGTCAAATAAAGAATATTTATAAGTCTAGTAGTCGTAATTCTCTCAATATGGTCAAGCTAAAAACGAATTTAACCGATTGGAACAATTGGAAAGTAACAGTCAAAAACTTTTTAAAGTCTAGTAAGTCAGTTATGTCACCAGTTTTTCTAGAGAAGCCCTATGACAATAGACCCTATATTTCAGTAACTTTGTTTGATGAGGAGGTAATCTCATTGCTTGATAGTGGTGCAAATATCACATGTTTAGTTTCGTTGTCCTTAAATTTGTTTGACAAGTATAAAATTAAACTTGACAAAAGTTTAAATAAAGTTGTAAGAACAGCAGACGGAACAGCCCAGAATATTACAGGGATTTGTGAACTACCATCGTGTATAGATGGGATATGTAAATTAGTTGAAGTTCGTGTAGTACCGTCCCTACGCTGTAGTTTGATTTTAGGTAGTGATTTTATCAAACAGTTTTATTTAAGACTTAATTTCCAAAATAACACCTGGGAAGTTTTTAGTGACGTTCACGATTATTTAATCAGTGTGATTGCCGAACCACCCAAACAAAGTGAGTCAAGTTTAGAAGTCAACATTAAGTTTACTAAGGCTCAAAATAGAGAACTGGAAAAGGTAGTAGTGTAAAAAAGTCAAATTAAGGGAGCCAAGTTCGACCCTGTCGCATAGAGAATACCGTATTTAGTACAATAACGTAAAATACTGGTCATAGAAACATCTGTTTTATGTTGCAAACTGATTAATTTTAGAGCCCAGGAAACATGCTTTGTTAACTTTGGTCTTTATTAGGTAGTCGACGTTAGCCACTTGAAAGCAATAAATAACCATCTAGATTATTTTACGTCCAATTCGCTTTGCTCACTTGAAGTTAAGGAAATACCCACCGGGGGGTCTAGTTAAATGTTCAAGGCTAAAGCAGTTGAGGAGGATTCCAGAAAACATAATATGTAATAGACCATAAGATGGATAGACCAAATAAGGTAGATTTTTCCCCCATACAAAAGCAAAGTAAGGAACAAAAGGGGTTTTTTCATCTGCTTTAGTGGTAATAAAATGTTAAGATAGGCCATATAATAAATACCATGGTCCCTTAGGTAATTTCAAATAGGGGTACGGTTTAAAGTAGAGAAGATTTTAATTGGTCGAGGGTTTAAAGTTTACTGCCCACTTTTGAAACGTCTTATTTCGATTGAGATAATATCGACACTGTTGGCTTTACATCTGATCGGTCGTCATCTACCTACAGGGTATAGTAAATTCTCGTTTTGCGAACCATTTTCAATTTTAAAGTTAAGTACATTTGTTCACTATTTTGCCGGTTATAATAAGCATAAATTAATGTGTTGTAATTGAACTAAGCCGAGATTCAGCTAACGATTTGAACTTGCCGCGGACCATTCCATTTCCCTATATAGTGTAATTACTGTTTGTTAATTTATATAATCGTTAAATGTTTGTGATTGTCATATTCATTTGTTTTCATTTTCTTCTGTAAATATAGTGGTTTAAGTGTTTTGAGAAATCACGTGTTTTATTTGCTTGTTATGCAATTGAGTTCATTCTATATTCAGTAAAGTTTATTTGTGAAGTAACCTGGTTGAGGGACACCAAAAGGACATAATCACCTAGAAGGAAAAGGGTAATCACAGTTTTGATTTCGATAGATATACTATAATATCGACGGAGTCTGCAAAGTGATTAGGACACTTCGTACTCTGTCAATGGTAATGTCTGATTAATCCATATAATTAGGGGAATAAAACCCCAGTTATTACAGTGGCGCAGTCGGTAGGATCGTGGCTGGGTTAGCCGGATACTCCGCATTATAAGGTGGCAGGGGGCACCACGTTGGAGCCCATAGGTATACTCCCCTCCGAGTTCTGGTACCACTCCGATCCTGCCGCTGTGGACAAGTCTACAACTCCTGGGACACCACCCGGAAAAATACGACAGGTGTGACAGTACCGAGTCACTGGGTCATTCGGATGGAGATAAGAGTGTAAAGGAAGTTACTCAGGGGACCGCGGCTGTCAAACCGAAGAGACCTTACAATAGCCCAAAAGAATTCCACGACTATCCCGGTGCCAATAGCGAACTTCCAGGATCGACCTCTGAGAACTTGGCCGAGTCCAGAGGACTACAAATGGGACGTAGTTTTAGAAAACACCAAAACGTAGTACGATTTAGTGAAGATATACACATCCCAACATTCCATGGTTGCGATGTGAATGTCGCCAGTAGGAACCCGGATTCCAGCAGGCACTGTATTCTGCGAACCACTTTCTAGCACAGGAATGGGCATTTGTACGACCTACAGCCTTGTAGACGTCCCCCAGAGGGTGCCTAACAACAGCAGGAATATAGTCGTGAAAATTCTTAATATTACTCCAATACCACAGACCACTTATCGTCACACCCCACTTATAACTTGGTGTCCGCATCCGAGGATGGACCGTATTGGAAGTAATGCCCCGGCAAGACTCCTTATACGGCTAAGGATGAGAGAAGAGGGGATATAGATCACTTGGAAGGTTACAAACTGAAAAGGATAGGGCGTACTAGAGTAGTTATTTCTACTAATAACAACACGTTGCGGGACAGCGAGCCAACTAGTGAAACACCAAATCGATACAAGAAACAGTCGCGGAATCGAAAGAAAGATACGGACCGGAAACTACGTAACCAAGATCGCGCCGTTCCTATCATCCATCCAGGACCACCGATTGTTCACGTTCCGATGGAACGTTTTTTTCTTTTCCTTTGTGTTTTTCCTTTAAGGTTAATTCTAGGTCAGTTAGAAGGTTCAGGTCAACGTACACACCAGGGGAACTACAAACTACGCCCCGACCGAGGTAGGGGCACGAATCTCCACAGGGGAAGAATCACAACAGGGACGACATCAGGACAAACACTCCAGTTAGGAGAAGGATCCAGCGGAAAAACAGGCGTATATGGTCCTCACGTATTCACAGAGAACTTACACGCACTGATAAGTTCCAGGTTCCACATCCCCACTACCGTTGGACCGATGAGGAGAGCCAGGTTCCGCAAGGAGGAGGCCACGAGGTCCAGGGGAAGACCACCGATCGCGCCCAGAGCCACTGCCACCAGTAGCCACGGAGAACAACCCAGGGGGACAGAGCCAGTTACAACAGCAGGACGATTCAACCAGCGAGAGACGGGCTGCAGAAAACAATGCCGACAACGGGTTACTGCCAACAATGTGTCTTCCCATCCGCGAAGACGACATCAGGTGACTGTCCGGACCTTAGACTTGGTGTGCAGCGACGGAACTCAATGTAAGTGTCAGTGAACAAATTACTCAGTAATTGTGACGGGGATCCTAGTAGATAATTAATTTCATACTTTTGTAATCAACCTATGCTGGGATCGCATCAATTGTTTTAGTCATGAAAAACAAATATGCTTCAATCCAAGGGGGGGCAATGTAACAAAAGTCAAATTAAGGGAGCCAAGTCCGACCCTGTCGCATAGAGAATACCGTATTTAGTACAATAACGTAAAATACTGGTCATAGAAACATCTGTTTTATGTTGCAAAGTTATTTATTTTAGATCCCAGGAAACATGCTTTATTAACTTTAGTCTTTATTAGGTAGTCGACGTTAGCCACTTGAAAGCAATAAATAACCATCTAGATTATTTTGTGTCCAATTCGCTTTGCTCACTTGAAGTTAAGGACACTTGTTGAAATATCCACCGGGGGGTCTAGTTAAATGTTTAAGACTAAGGCAGTTGAGGAGGATTCCAGAAAACATAATACGTAATAGACCATAAGATAGATAGACCAAATAAGGTAGATTTTTTCCCCCATACAAAAGCAAAGTAAGGAACAAAAGGGGTTTTTCTCATCTGTTTTAGTGGTAATGAAATGTTAAGATAGGCCATATGATAAATACCATGGTCCGTTAGGTAATTTCAAATAGAGGTACGGTTTAAAGTAGAGAAGATTTTAATTGGTCGAGGGTTTAAAGTTTACTGCCCACTTTTGAAACGTCTTATTCCGATTGAGATAATATCGACACTGTTGGCTTAGCGTCTGATCGGTCGTCATCTACCTACAGGGTATAGTAAAACCTCGTTTTGTGAACCTTTTTCAATTTTAAAGTTAAGTACATGTTCACTATTTTGCCGGTTATAATAAGTATGAATTAATGTGTTGTAATTGAACTAAGAGTATTCGGCCGCGTTCAGCTAAAGATTTGAACTTGCCGCGGACCATTCCATTTCCTGATATAGTGTAATTACTATTTGTTAATTTATTTAATCATTAAAAGTTTGTGATTGTAATTTTCATTTGTTTTCATTTTCTTATGTAAATATAGTGGTTTAAGTGTTTTGAAAAAATCACGTGTTTTGTTTGCTTGTTATGCAATTGAGTTCATTTTATATTCAGTAAAGTTTGTTTGTGAAGTGACCTGGTTGAGGGATACCAAAAGGATATAATCACCTAGAAGGAAAAGGGTAAGCACAGTTTTGATTTCGATAGATATACTATAATATCGACGGAGTCTGCAAAGTGATTAGGATACTCCGTAATCTGCCAATGGTAATGTCTGATTAATCCATATAATTAGGGGAATAAAACCCCAGTTATTACAGTAGATCTTTTTTGGTCCTTATCGAAAGATAAACTTGGGAGAACACATTTAATGCAGGCACACATTGAGACCGGCAATGCCTTGCCGTTTAAAGAGAAACAGTATAGATTATCCCCCTACATGCAGCAGCACCTTAATGTAGAATTGGACAAAATGTTACAGCACCACGTAATAGAGACATCTTTTAGCCTCTGGAACAGTCCAGGTAGTGGGGAATGGCGTTTTTGCTTTGATGGTAGGGCTTTAAACGAAGTCACAAAGAAGGATTCTTACCCATTGCCTTTAGTCCACGACATTTTACAAATGTTATCTAATGCAAAGTTTATCTCTAGTGTGGACCTTAAGCAGCTATTTGGCAATTGCCGCTAGATGAATCTAGCAAAGAGAAAACAGCCTTTTCAGTTCCGGGGAGAGGTCTGTTCCAATTTAAAGTCTTACCTTTTGGGCTGGCCAATTCGGCGCAGATTACCCAGCGTTTAATGGACAGAATTTTCACCCCAGAACTACAACCTAAAGTTTTTGTGTATCTAGATGATATTATTATAACTTTAAGTTCTTTCGATGAACACATAGCTTTGCTAAGAGATTGTCACAAGCAAACTTGACTGTTAATTTTCAAAAGTGTAAATTTTTCAGAGAATCTCTGAATTATCTAGGTTTCGTGGTGGTTGCGCAATGTTTGGGAACCTCAAGCGATAAAATCGAGGCTATGTTAAATTATCCAAGACCGGAAACTACAACTCAAATCAGACGTTTTGTGGGCATGTGTTCATGGTATCGACGTTTCATCCCACATTTTAATACATTAATAAGCCTGCTTAACGATTTGCTTAAGGGACGGAAAAAAAAACAGTCGACAGCATGGAACGATAAGGCCGAATTAGCTTTCAGAGAAATGAAACAAAGATTAATTTCTGCTCCTATACTTGCATCACCTGATTTCTCTCAGTAATTTTGCATTCAATCTGATAGTAGTGCATTTGGAGTAGGTTCAGTGCTTACCTAAACTATGCAAGGGGTTGAAAATGTAATTGTCTATGCGAGTAGAAGTTTGTCAAGGGCTGAACGTAATTACTCAAATTGTGACCGAGAAATTTTAGCGGTATTGCATGGAATAGAGACTTTTACCGGATATGTACAAGGGGCTCACTTTAAGGTCATCACTGACCATTCTAGTTTGAGATATTTAAGTAAACTGTCAAATCCAACTGGGCGTTTGTCTCGATGGGCACTCAGACTCTCCATGTATGACTTTGAGATCATTCACAGAAAGGGTACTCTACATGTAGTCCCTGATACTCTGTCGCGTTCAGTACCAGTGGCAGAAATTGATACTTTGGGTATTTCTTTAGATAATCTCGAACCTTGGTATCTAAACCTTAGAGAGAGAATCCACCTAAGTTTCTTCAGTGGATGGTAAAAGATGGGTCTTTTCAAACATACAAAGAGTAAAATAATTTTGCGTACAAACATTTCAGAATGGAAATTAGTAGTTTCTCTAGTAGAAAGGCAAAAGGTTATGGTTGACTGCCACGAGAATGAAAATTCTGGGCATTTAGGTTATTATAAAATGCTACACAAAGTAGCAGAAAACTTTTATTGGCCTAAAATGCGAAAGGACATATTAACGTACATTCGAGAATATGAAATCTGCGGCAGAGCAAAGTCTCTGAACACGCAGAGGTTTGGGCAAATGGGCGCAGAAAAAAAGCCTCTTTTCCTTTTCAGTTTGTAGCATACGATACAATGGGACCTTTTCCCAGAAGTACGAAGGGTAATAGGTTTTTGTTAATAGCCGTAGACTATTTTTCTAAATTTGTGCTAATGAAACCCGCACGTGAAACCACTTCAAAGGCTATCACGACTTTTCTCGAACAAGTATTTTTAACTTATGGCACATCACAAGTTTTATTGCTAGATAATGCTACAGCACATGCTAGCAATATGTTTAATAACTTTGTTAAGAAATTCAAAATTTCTAAGTTGTGGTATAGTTGTTTTTATCATCCCTAAATAAACCACGTAGAAAGGGTAAATCGTACAATTGGCACTATGATCAGAAGTTTTTTCAAGGGCTCACATAAGAAATGGGACGAAAATATTTTAAATATTCAGTCTGCGATTAATTCAACCGTACACGAGGTGACCGGATTCACCCCGGCATTCCTGAATTTTGGGCGAAAGCTGCCTGGTACGGGTGATTATTATGACGAAGTCGACGTTATAGATGTGAGAGACCTTGGGAGAAGTAGAAGATCATATGCCAATGAGATGGATAAACTTCCTCAGTTATATAGGGATGTTCAAGTTAAACTTAACATTTAACTAAATGTTGCGTTTCAGAAAGTGCCAAATACTATAATTTGAGAAAACGAGACAAAGATTTCAAAGTTGGAGAAAAAGTCTGGCTCAGAAATTTTATGTTGAGTAATGCCGCAGAATTCCTTTCTGCTAAATTAGCTAATCGCTATGTACCGTGCATTGTCAAGAAAGTATTATCTAAAGTTTCATATGAGCTGAACCACCTAGACGGAACTCCAGCTGGTACTTGGCATGTATCGAAGCTCAAGCCTTATTTGGGCTCGAACGCCAGCTTGCACGAGGTCTAGAACCATAAGCTCCGACATGCGTTTAGTGCTTTGTAAAAATTTTGTATGCAGTGCACGTCCTTAAAGATTCATTTCTAGTTCAGTAAGTTTAGTACAACCTAGTCCCTTATCAAGTTTATTTAAGTTCAGTTAGTTTAGTTTGCCCAAACATTACAGTTTAGTCAGGTCTAGTAAAGTTTGCCCGTAAGTCCGATTATGCAACGGAGTATAATCAGACAAAATTTTAATTTAGTCAGGTCAGGTATGCTTTGGGACGCCAAATATAAAAAAATATGCGTTGGGACGCCAAGCATAAGATATTTCAAAATTTTCTATTTCAAAAAATGGAATATAATAAATTTAATCTATCACAGTTTAAATTTAGTTTAGTTCGAGGTCAGTCTCGACAGTTAGATTCAGTTAGGTTTGAGTTGTTTAACCATACGTGACAGTAGGTAAACAAAAATTTCAGTAAGGTTTGTTCGGGATGCCTAACATATTCTATAATTTCCTTTGAAAGGAAATGGAATAAAATAGGTTTATTGTGCAGGACATTAAAATAAATTTGATGTAAGACGAGCACAATCTCGTTAGTTCAGTTCAGTATGAGCGCCGTCTTGATTTTTAGTCAGGTCAGGTCAAGTAGGACAATGACTTTCAGTCAGGTTTAATTTGCAGTTTCAACATTGAAAAATTAATGAAAATTTTTCAAACCCATTTTCAGTTCAGTTACAGTGCTTTTGTACTAATTTAATGATTTTTGTGTTAACGAGAGGGTTGATTTGAAACCAAACCTCTCAACCGCGGATCTTTAATGATTCTAGAATCATTTGTAGGTTTATCTTTAGTTTAGTTAGGTATAGTATAGTGAGATAAGTTGCGGTAAAGCATCGCAGAATTCAGAAAATATTTAGACGCCACCATAACAGTCTTCTCTTCTTCTTCTTTTAGCGGGGCGCCTGGAGGTCGCCGCACTCAGGCCTTGTGGCCCATTGTGCCACCGCTAACAAATTAGGGAGCTCCCCCGTACAGACCGGATTCCAGCCCAAAGGCTGAAATCCTTCCCACTGGAGAACTCCTTATTTCCTCCAGCATTGGAAATCCAGTGCCGAAGTGTTTGTGCCTCAGGTTCATCAGTCCTGGGCAAGAAGTGAGAACGTGGATGGAAGTCTCCTCCTCGTCCTCACAGAACCTGCAATCGGGGTGGTCAACCACCCCCATTGTGTGTAGGTGTTTTTTGAAAGATCCATGTCCGGTCAGGAGGCCTGTTACGGCTCTAATTTGCTTTCTGCTTAGACGCAGAAATTGCTTTGTTCTCTCCGGCAAGGGTCCTGCGATTAGGAGCTTCGCTTGCCGGAGTCCAGGATAGGAATCCCAGAGATCAGTGAACTGGGAGCGAGTCCAGTTATCTATTAACCTCTTGGCTTGGGATCTAGGGTAGCCGAGAGCCGGCTCCGGACCGAGCAGAGGTTTACGAGAGCCCCTTCTGGCCAGAGCGTCGGCCCGCTCGTTACCCTCAATGTTGCTGTGTCCAGGCACCCAGAGAAGCCTGACCCAGTTTGATGAGCCAAGTTCGCAGAGGGCCTGTTTACAGTTTTGGACCAGTTTTGACTTGGTCCGATTCGATGCAAGGGCCTTGAGGGCCGCTTGGCTATAGCTACATATATATATGTGTTTATTAGAGTACTCCTTTCGGATATTCTCCTGTGCGCAGACCAAAATGGCAAAGATCTCGGTCTGGAATACCGTGGCGAATTTGCCCAGGGCATAAGAAAGCTCAGCCCTGGGCCTTTCCCCAAATATACCCGCTCCGGTACTTTCCTCAAGCCTCGATCCGTCTGTGAACCAGACAATATCTGCAGGCCTTAGTATGTCCTCGAGTTGTCTCCAGTCTTCCCTTTTCGGGAAGACTACCTCGAAGGGTTGTGCGAAGGAGAAGGAAGGTATCACGTCGTCACTCCTGGACTCCAGAAGTGAGTGGGCTCCTATCGCATCAGTTAGGGCCCTAGTGTGACCTGATTGTTCTCCTCCTTTCATCCACTGACCTCCACATTCCAGTCTGTAGGCCACTTTCCGAGCCTCGGCCACAATCACTAGGTGGAGGACCAGAAGGACCTCCAGAGCTGCTGTGGGGGTCGCGCGTATTGCTCCTGTGACTCCTAAGCAGGCAAGTCTTTGGAGTTGTGTTAGCTTCTGTCGTATGGTTGACCTGGTTGTGGCAGGCCACCACACAACAGAGGCATACGTAATCATTGGTCTAACTATGACAGTATAGTACCACATAGCCACCCTGGGGTTTAGCCCCCATGTTTTGCCAAAGGTTCTTCTACATACCCATAGGGTTGTAGTGGCCCTTTGTACCTGTCTCTCTATATGATCTCTCCAGGTCAGCTTAGAGTCCAGGATGACCCCCAGATACTTCACTGTCCTTGAGATCGTTAGACTCGTGTTGTAGAGTACGGGTTCGACGAAACCGTCTAGCCTGCGTCTTCTAGTAAAAATGACCATTTGCGCCTTTGAGGGATTGACTCTAAGGCCCTGGTCATTGCACCATCTTTGTACGATCTGCAAGGCCCTTTGTAAGAGTCCGCTGACCGTATTTGGGAATTTTCCCGAGATGATGATTGCAAGGTCATCTGCGTAACCTTGCGCAAAAAGATCCTCGTTTTCGAGTTCCTGTAATAGGCCATCGAGAACGAGGTTCCATAGCAGAGGAGATAGGACGCCCCCTTGTGGGCAGCCTCTCCTTACTGAAACTTTAACTGCCGTTTCCTCATTGGCAGCTGTTATTTGCCTTCCCGCCAACATGGCCCTCAACCATCTAATGATGGTGTCTTCGATGCCATGATAGGCAGCGGTGGCGCAGATTGAATCGAAGGACGTATGGTCAAAGGCTACTTCGATATCTAAGAAGGCTCCGGCCGCAAGTTCTTTGTGGTGCAGCGCCTTCTCGATCCTCAAAACGATCGGATGAAGGGCCGTTTCCACTGACTTGCCGGCCTGGTAAGCATGTTGTGACGGATGCAGAGGTACTGAGATCAGTGCTCCGTCTTTGACATACCTTTCAACCAACCTCTCTAAAGTTTTGAGTAGGAAGGATGTTAGGCTGATAGCTCTGTAAGAGTTGGCAGTATCGTAGGACGTACGTCCTGCTTTAGGTATGAAAACCACCTTGACGGCCCTCCAGGGTATAGGAATATACCCCGTGGCCAGGCAGGTTCTCAACAAATGATAGACCAGACGGATGAGTGTCTCTTTCCCCTCTTGCAGAAGTGCCGGAAACACTCCATCCGGTCCTGGGCTCTTGAACGGATCAAACGTGGAAATAGACCACCTGACCCTTTCCACTGTTACCACCCTCGAGGCTGTCCTCCAATTCGCTGCCCACCATAACAGTCAGTTAGGGTAAAAGTAATTTTAGTAAATGACCTTAGTAGTACTGTTACTTAGTGTTAGTTAGTTAGGTTTAAACAGATTTAGTTTGATTGGCCGATCATTTAATTCTAGTAACTTTTAGGTTTAGTTCTGTTTCTGTTTTAAATTTTATTTGCGAAATTTCGGGTTTGACGATGTTGAGAGATTTTAGATTGACTACACATTTATTGATACTTTAAAGAAATTTCAGTAAGCATATAAAAGTTTTTAGTTTTAGTTTTCACTTTTCATCAATTGGATAATAGTCTGGGCGCTTAGTCCAAAATATTTTTGAATGCATTGTTGTAATTTATATCTCGTAGTTGAATACTTTAATTCGTTGTGAATTTAACTCGTAGTTGTAAATATTTTTTTTCACGTGGTTGTATAATGTATGGCTCTAGTCTATGGGCATACAGGTTAGTTTTTTTAGAAATTGGACTTTGTGAGTTTGTCACCATGAAGTTGGGACATATAGCAAATATTTTTTTTTTAATTATTTATTTTTTTCTGGCCACGTATACGGGGTGTTTACCATTTCACTTTAGCACTACGATGAGATAAATTTCACTCATTCATCACGCATTTCAATTTTAGTTTAGTACTGTTTACTTTTAGTACAGTTTATTTTAGTACAGTTTGATGTTTGTACAATTTATTTAGACATTTTGCTACTTAAAACTTTTTTTTGGACCACAGCTGATAAATAAATATTTTAGTGAGCTAAAATATTTCTTCCGGAGGAGAAGGGTGTGTTGCGTACATCTGGCAACTTTCAGTAATATTATTAAATTCTAATAAACTAAACTTAATTTTTGAGAAATATGTACAGGTATTTACCATACTCTAATAACGAAAACAGCAGACATTAAATTATCGTAGGTAATCTGTTTCAATTTAAGAATATACACATTTATTATCTTTTCGTATTTCAACCATTTAACTCTTATTTTATTCCAGTTTTTGCTAACAGCTCTCGTAGAACACAGAGGCTTCGGTCAAATAGTAGATATATCTATATTTCACAGCACCTATTTCTTAATTATTGGTTAAACCAAATATAATGCACGAAGTATTGTGGGTTGCATAGAACGCGAACCAAAATTCTTAGTAACTTTTAGTTTATGAAATATGGTAATAATATGTTAATTGAGACGTGAGAGGGGATATCTCTTTTATTAGCTGGCTGATAGCAGAATCGGCCATTTCTGTAGCCAATTCTGTAGCAGCATATACTTAGATTTAAAGTTTTTGATAATTATTCAGTCACGAGGTGTGTCTCTTCTGCTATTATCAAATTTTCTCTTAGTGATCTATCTAATAAAAGGTAATTACATTTATTTAATCAATTCTTCTCAGTAATATTTAACGGCCTTCAGTCATATTTTTCATTTCTGCTAACTAAACATACCTAACCATAACTCTGAAACACGTGCTGACAATATTTTTTCTTCTTCCCAATCGTAGAGTTTTGCTGCCAAATAATCTATACAAATAATTTATACATATAATTTATACAAATAATTTATACACATGACGTACTCAAATAATTTACCCAAATAATTTACACAAATAACGTACTTAAGGTTAAATGCCATAAGCGTCTAGAGAGACCGAAATGCGAAAGCTTCGACGCGCCCAACACGTGATATCATTAGTTTGACTATTTCTTCTTTGCTCTAGCGTTTGCTTCCAGCGAGATGGTTAGCGCATAGGTTATGCTTTAGCTTTTGGCTCCCGCATTATCAACCCAAATTCGCATCGATTAGTGCCATATTAGTTTTAAAGTGTAGTTCTTAAGTATTTTAAATTCCACATGTGTGGATCTGTTCTATCTTAGGCTAAGTTTTAAATCGCAAAAGTTGCGATAGGAGTATTTAGTTGTTAAGAATTTTATTGAGCGGAACCGATCAACCACACACCCACCGCGGCGCTTCGCACCATGGTCGTTGGGTTGGCTCCGGATCACGGTTCGGGGAAGCAATTAATGTACAAAAATGATGAAATAACTATGTTTTGCTTGCTTGTTTGCTTTAGCTTTTGGCGCGAAGGGTCCCGGGTTCAAATTCATACGTCCGCAGAATTTTTTTAAAATTCTGTAATGATTAATATATTTTTTTACAAATTCTTTTCTGATTTCTCTAGGTTTTCCTTCTTTTTATATAATAATTTCATTCTTTCGTGTGATTTCTTTAGGTTAGGTTAGTAGGTGTTTATTTTGATATCTAATTGTTAATAATTATTAGCGCCGCAGGCAGTATTAGCGTCGCAGACAAAAAAATGGAGGGTGCGGGGGCCTTTTTTCCACAAAATAACAGGAAATATTTCAATTTCTATACTTGCACGAATTTATTACACATTTACAAGGTAATGCGCATGCTCGAAGCTTTCGCATTTCGGTCGCTCTAGACGTCTGTTTAAATGCCTGCTGAATTTCATAAGGCAGATAGTCTAATCAAACACAGTTTAGTCAAGTTCAGCATTCATAGTCTAGTCAAATTCCGTTTAGTCAAGTTCAGTTTAGGCCAGTCAATCCAGACCAACAGGAAAACCCTAGCGTTATACAGATTAGCAAGACGTCAAACCACGTCAAGGGGGCGTCTGTGTTCGAAGAGGCTGTTAGGAAGAGCTACCAGAACACACCAGGAGCCCTCATCCACTATCTATCCATCGTCAGGAGGATTGGTGAGATTCTGAGAATTTCATTGATTTTTTTTGTGTAACATTTATTGTATAACTTTTATTGGATAAAGTATTTCTCTTCTTTTAATTATATATTAATTAAGCCATAAATATTTTCTTTTGAAAATTGTGATAATATTACTTAATATTTTTATTTGATAAGTTATAACATTATCTTATATTTTCATATTGATTGAATTCGTTGACTTTTTCATATACTGATGATTTTTCTAAAGTTATTAATAAATAAGTATCTTTTATCGTAAAATTCAATTTTTCGTGATTTCTGTTTGTCTGTCCGCCATAAGATTAAATCTTTCCACGGCGGTTGGTTTCACCATCACAGGGATAGCAGTAACTCTTAAATTTTTCTGTGGATGGCGCCCGTAATTCTTACATCATTTTAAGCTACCTCTGAGTGTTGGAATAAACTAGCTTAGTAAGATATCACAAAGATATTGGTTCAACCTCTGGCTGAATTTAAAAAAATACATATATTAATTGAACCCACGAAATACCAGCCACGCATCAGATCAGCTAGCCGTTCGCCATCGCTACTTGTGTGTTGGTTGAATTGCCTTTGGTTATCGCCTTAACCGGTGATATCATTGTTAATTTTTCTATGGCCAAGTAGTGATGTAACACAGGAAAGTGATTAAATAAATACAGCTTGAGGATATTTTATAATTTTAAACATATATTTGAGAGATAATAGATCGAACAATATTTTGATAGTTTTGACAACAAGGCATTGTAAATTTCAAAACATATATAATTTATTTATATGAGGTTAAACTCAGGTAAGACAACAACCAAGAATAAAAAATAAACTACACCGGGTACATCCACAGTTCCACAAATACAAGTTGGTGACACAAACACACAAGCTGACACAAACATGTTCCAGAAACTGATGGAAATGGTCACTGGAATGAACGATAGTATTGGTGGAATGAATGTACAAATGGGTCAAAATAACCAGCGACTTGATGAAAACATTGGCAACATAAATACATAAATTGACAAAATAAATTTACAAATGGGTCAAAATATGCAAAAGCTGGAAGAAAGCAATATAGAAGTAAGAAATAAGATAGAAAATTTAGAGAGTAAATGGCAGAGAATGGTAGACTCAATACCAGCCACGCATCAGATCAGCTAGCCGTTCGCCATCGCTACTTGTGTGTTGGTTGAATTGCCTTTGGTTATCGCCTTAACCGGTGATATCATTGTTAATTTTTCTATGGCCAAGTAGTGATGTAACACAGGAAAGTGATTAAATAAATACAGCTTGAGGATATTTTATAATTTTAAACATATATTTGAGAGATAATAGATCGAACAATATTTTGATAGTTTTGACAACAAGGCATTGTAAATTTCAAAACATATATAATTTATTTATATGAGGTTAAACTCAGGTAAGACAACAACCAAGAATAAAAAATAAACTACACCGGGTACATCCACAGTTCCACAAATACAAGTTGGTGACACAAACACACAAGCTGACACAAACATGTTCCAGAAATTGATGGAAATGGTCACTGGAATGAACGATAGTATTGGTGGAATGAATGTACAAATGGGTCAAAATAACCAGCGACTTGATGAAAACATTGGCAACATAAATACATAAATTGACAAAATAAATTTACAAATGGGTCAAAATATGCAAAAGCTGGAAGAAAGCAATATAGAAGTAAGAAATAAGATAGAAAATTTAGAGAGTAAATGGCAGAGAATGGTAGACTCAATCAATGGAGAAATAAGTATTAAGGTGAATGAGGTAGCAAAGGAAATAAGAGAGGAATTAGTAACTATATTTGAAGATGGAATGACTGCAGTAGATAACAGAATGCAGAAACAAGGGGATAACTATGATAACAAAATAAAAGGACAGGATAGCAAGATAGAACAGAACAGGATGTTGTTGAAGGATACCACACGTATACAATTACCCACACATTCTTACATATGCAACAAAACACCATTTTATTTTTACGGAGATAACCGCTTACACCCTAAAATATGCATTTTACGTTTATAACAACATATGGAAACACAACACGTAGATGAAAACTTAAAAGCAAACACAAGACATGTTCAAGCCAGAAGCGGAAATCTGGTACTCATTAATAATGGACAGGTTTGAAACTATAGAGGAATTTGAAGCTCTAGTTTTAAAGCAGTACTGGAGTGAGTATACTCAGTTAAAAATAAGACAGTACCTATTTAATGGCAATTATGTTGAGAATAAGGGTATTTCTAGGGGACATTATATACTTAGAAAGGTATATAATATTCGACATCTTGAACCAAAATTCACAGAAAGTGAAATGGTTAGATTTTTAGCTATAATAAATTATTACATGATCAAAATAGGGATGAAAGTGATAGAAGAGAAAGACAAGGTTATGGTCAACGTCAATATGACAATGACACAAAGGAACGAGGGGGTTATGGTCAACATAAATATGATAATGATAGGAAAGAGAATCAGGGTTATGAGAAACGTCATTATGACAATGACTGGAGAGAATGAGGGGGTTATGATAAAAATAATGATAAGCCATATGCACGAGATGCTGATACTAGTAGTCAAGGAGGAAATACAGTAAATGAAAATCCGTACTCTAATAGGAATAAAATAGAAACAACAGCACAAATACATGATAGTAATAGAAATCAGCATTTTTGACATATGCTTTATAGATTTTGCAAACAGCAGAAAAAACTATTTATGAGAACTGAACTAAAAACTATTTGGAAAATTATTGATTTGCAATCTTTGCGTTCTTTCGATCACCTGAATTCTGGTTATGCTAGCAATTAAAATTTTAAAATCAATTCGTCTTTCTTATTGGACAATTCTCATTCTAACACTGGTTTCTACACAATCCCCTCCGTCTATGCAGAATGAAACGTGACGATTTCTTGAACTTATGATCTCAGGATCGTTTTGTAAGTCACTTTTATACCAGGTTCGTTTTGTAAATCGCCATATAAATGCCCAGACTAACAAAGGAATCTCTTCCTACAATAACCGGCGACTAGCAAGTATATTGTCATCGGCGTCGGCGTCGCGAACAAGTTATGACTTGTCTAGCGCGCTGTGCTCATGTTTTAGTCTTCTGCCGAAACAGAAGTCATTTGAGCACAAAAAATAGTCTTCTGCCGAAGCAGAAGTCATTTGAGCACAAAGAAAGTCTATATAAGAAAACACTTTTTCTCAGCGAGCAAGTAGTGATCGATCCTTCAAGTAGTAATGTTCCAGCCTTCAGCAACTAATAGTCTTCTGCCGAAACAGAAGTCATTTGAGCACAGACGCCAACGCCAATGCTGATGAGGTTATCCCTTCCTCTTGTGTTGCAACCAGACAGTGTGTTTTAATTGAGTTTTATTGTGTTGAGTGTCAAGTGGCAATGCATACCCGGAGTGGCAAGGCAGTAGGCACTGGGGTCGAGAGCGACGTCTCCACGTCGGCCCCCCCTCACTGCACGACGCCACTCACAGCATCTGACCACGAAGTGCTCCGCCAACACGACGCCCTGACAAGGGGTACGGGGGTCACGCCCGACGTCTCTACGACGGTGGCCCCACACTGCACGACAAGCAACACAGCAACCCGGCTCGGCGAGGTAAGCATGTCCTCTGATTTCTCCACAGGCACAAGTGCTACGCATGGCGTCGCGACGACGGCGCCCCACTACTGTGCGTCGCCGGGCTCAGCGCCTAGGCATAGCGAGGCAGGACTCGCCACCAACATAGGACACGACACTGGGGTCACGCATGACGTCATCACGACGATGCCCCCTCGCTGCATGGCACGCAGCGCAGCCACCTGGCATGAAGCCCAGGCAACAAATATGGAATGGAGTAGCAACGATTCTCAGGCGATGCCCCATTACTGCATGGAGCGCAACGCAGCATCGTGGCACGGAAACTCGGCGATGGAACAGAGATTGGGTGGTGATGAGGATATGGTGATGCCCCCTCGCTGTATGGTGGACCCAACAGCATCCCGGGCCAACGACGATTCCTCGACGCTGGGAGATCGCCGCTTCGCTGGATTCGCTTCCACACATGGGGAAGCCTCCCACTCTGGCTCAGGGCTGCCCAGCGGTCAGTACACCATTGCTGCCACACCCGACTGGCCCCAACTCTTCAGCGACGCCTCGCTGACACCTCGCCGCCAGCTGGCCACCCCTCACTGCATGGTACCACCAACAGCAACCAGCCCAAGTCCAAGCACGCCGCCCAACGCACAGTACTTCGTCACGCCTACCTCGTCGGCCGGCGCCTACCACGTCACCCCGCCGTACCAGACGGCAAGACCTAGTGCTACGCCCCAAAGACAAATAGTGCTCCAAAACCAAACGACTGGAACGATCCCAGTCCCCTCTGCCGCCATAACGGACCAACCCCAACCGAGCTTGGGACTACCCAGCTATGAACAATTAGCGCAACTCCTGGCTCTGACCACTTCAAACCTAGCCTCCATTACCCGGCAGCAAGAAAATTGCCGGCCACCCATTACTGCACGTAACGAATCACAGCCGTACGCCACGGAAAAGGCTAACTTACGTGGACATGGCGACCAACAGCGTGAGGCCAGATCTTTCCGGAGGGAAGAGGATCCACGACGACCCGACTACACAGATTCTGGGGAAATGGACCCCCAGTGGCGCCCAACACAAAACCTAGCAGAGAGCATGACAAGACTAATGGAGGGAAGCGTTCAAGCCGCAATACACGCAATACAAGGTCATCACAGGATGCCCACAAGAAGAATGAGAGCGCTGCCCACTTACTCAGGCCTGGAATGGGAGGATCCAGTCAACTTCTTGGATGAGCTCGAGGAGGCGATGCTCCATGAAGACATCCACGGTCGAGATAAAGTGAGAGTAGCCATTGAACAGCTCGAGGGTCAAGCCAGACGCACCCTGGAGATGTGGAAGTCCCACAACATCACATACGAGTTCTTAAAGGAAAAGCTCCTGCGGCAGTTCAACGACACTGCCACCCTGGGGAAGCTACGCTCCAGGTTACACGGGGAGACACAAAAAGACGACGAACCCGCCGCCGTTTTTATACAACGCAAAATTGGACTCTGGCTGAGAGTAGAACGGTATACGCCGGAAGAAGAGATGGTTATGGAGGTGCGCGAGCTCCTGCGACCGGAACTAAGATTCGCAACTAGAAATGTCCCAGTGGCCACGATGGAAAGCTTGAGCCGAGTGGCTGAAAACGCCGAGGGTGACTACAGGGAATTTCAGAGGCAACTCCGACCGCTGCCGAGGCCAGCCACCATCCCGCCTGCGAGTAATACTACCAATAGTCTACCAAAGTGCCGCAAGTGCCCAGGATTTCACTATCACCGAGACTGCCCCACCAACCAAACTCAGTCAGAGCCCCAGCAAGGCAACTCCAATTTCCGCGGACACGACTCCAACCAGCGAGCCAACCCCAATTTCCGTGGACACGACTCCAACCAACAGGGAAACTCTAACTTCCGCCAACAAAACGTCCAGACAGGGAGCAACAACTTCCGAGGGCATGGCACCAACTTAAACAACCCTAGCCAACAGGCAGGTCCAACCAATAACCCGGGCCCAGGACAGACATCCACGGCACCACCACAAAGAAGTCAGTCGAACACTAGGCAACAACCCCGCAACGCACCGCCATCGGGAAACTCCCGATGGGTCGGGCAGAACTAGGGCGCCCGGCCCCACCGCTGGAAATTAACAGCCTAGAATTACGAACCAAGACAGAGGACGCAGTGCTGCAACTACAAGCCCAGCAACAAGCCACAACCTTGGTGTCTCCACCACCGACCAAGAAGAATGAGATTGACGAAGCTACAGCCAAGCAGGAGCAGGACACGTATCTACCACGCCCGTTGACACCACGGCAACAAAGCAACAGAGCCGCCGCCTTTGCTTTCCTTTGCCCGGGCCGCCCGGACAGGCGGTCACCAGTCAACACCGTGACGCAAGATGCTACCTCCCTCAGCTCAGCCCAGTCAACCACGCTCATTCCTCAGCCTCAGCCAGGTGAACAGGAACCCAAGGAAGTAGCGAGTATGGACGCCTTCCCGGACCAGCAGGACGCTGGACCTTCCTGGAAGGATAAAAGGTCAGTATTGCCAACCACTGCCCCACTAATAGCCTCTGTATTCCTCGACAAGGTATTCCCGCCAAGTCATACCCGAGATGTCAGCACGAAGCCATCTCCCCCGAGGTCACCTCCACTCGGCCTGCCAGGCCCCGAGCCGCCTCCCAGGATTCAGTCCAGCCAGACTGACCTACTCAGACAATCTCTGCAACAGACCACCGACATCGATGATGACGATACCGATGATGACGATACCGAAGATGACGATCCCGAAGATGACGATACCGAAGATGACGATACCGAAGATGACGATACCGAAGATTACGATACCGAAGATAACGATACCGACGATGACGATCCCGAGGATCCAGGTCATCCAGCCCCGCCAGAACCAGCAGCACCTGCTGTCACAGGACACCAGCCCGCTGCCCCAGAGCCAGCAGCACCCGCTGCCCAACAGCCAACCACGCCTACTGTCACAGGACCAGTAGCGCCCGTTGCCCAGAAGCCAGTCACGCCTACTATCACAGGATCAGTAGTGCCCGCTGCCCAACAGCCAACCACGCCTACTATCACAGGACCAGTAGTGCCCGTTGCCCAGAAGCCAGTCACGCCTCCTATCACAGGATCAGTAGTGCCCGCTGCCCAACAGCCAACCACGCCTACTGTCACAGGACCAGTAGCGCCCGTTGCCCAGAAGCCAGTCACGCCTACTATCACAGGATCAGTAGTGCCCGCTGCCCCAAAGCCAGATGCCAACGCACAAGTCTACATCCGTGGACCTGGTACCTACTTCCGTGGACATGGCGACTATCTACGTGGACATAGCACCACAGCCGCCGCTAAACCAAAATTTCCAGCCCGCCGACTGCCCCCAGTCGTGCCTGGTCCATCCACTTCAGCCAAGAGGAGACAAACAAACAAGAATGAGAAGTCCCCGGCGCTGTCAGCCGCACCGCCGCCGCCAGCAGACCCTGGGCCTTCTACGTCAAGACAAGAGCAGCCGCTCGACACAACGCCGATACTGTTCCCGATGCCGTTCTGGGCGAAGGCCGTGACCACGCCTGGCCACGACCGACAGCAGCCATCCGCCAGCCAGATGCCTGTCCCAGTCCGGACACGAGTATTCGTCAACTCGAACGCCAGCCCGAGCTCAGCCGGCTCTGGCGCACCGCTCCAGGATCCCGCTACCTTAGCACGTAGCACAGCAGGACCTAGCAGCCCCCACGAGGCGCTCCAGTATCTCACTGCCTTAGCCCGCAGTACAGCAGGACGTTGCAGCCTCAATAAATCGCTCCAGTCTCCCGTTGCCTTAGCAAGCAACACAGCAGGACGTTGCAGCCTCACAGGTTCGCTCCAGAATCCCGTTGCCTTAGCGAGCAACACAGCAGGACTTAGCAGCCCCCAATTCACAACAGGATCAGGCAGCCCCGGGCGTCGCGGAGACGACGTCCAGAACAACGAAACGAGCGATAATATACCATTGTAAATAATTCAACGCCACAGGGCGAAAACTTTGTTCAAACTAGAATACATTTATGATTTGTCACATAAAATACTTTAATTTTAAATATCTTGTTTTACCTAAAATATCTTAATGGACCTATTATTAGTTACTTATATAAAATATCTTACCACACTTAATCTTAGTCTATATATGTTAAAATATCTTAGTTGTTGAAATATCTTAACACTTACTCTTAGTTTATAGTTTTGAAAATATTGTATCCACTCACTCTTACATTATATAATTGAAATTATTGAACTGAAACATAACCTGTATGCCTTTATTAATGTTCAATAAAGTCACAAAAAAGGGGGGTGGTGTCATCGGCGTCGGCGTCGCGAACAAGTTATGACTTGTCTAGCGCGCTGTGCTCATGTTTTAGTCTTCTGCCGAAACAGAAGTCATTTGAGCACAAAAAATAGTCTTCTGCCGAAGCAGAAGTCATTTGAGCACAAAGAAAGTCTATATAAGAAAACACTTTTTCTCAGCGAGCAAGTAGTGATCGATCCTTCAAGTAGTAATGTTCCAGCCTTCAGCAACTAATAGTCTTCTGCCGAAACAGAAGTCATTTGAGCACAGACGCCAACGCCAATGCTGATGAGGTTATCCCTTCCTCTTGTGTTGCAACCAGACAGTGTGTTTTAATTGAGTTTTATTGTGTTGAGTGTCAAGTGGCAATGCATACCCGGAGTGGCAAGGCAGTAGGCACTGGGGTCGAGAGCGACGTCTCCACGTCGGCCCCCCCTCACTGCACGACGCCCCTCACAGCATCTGACCACGAAGTGCTCCGCCAACACGACGCCCTGACAAGGGGTACGGGGGTCACGCCCGACGTCTCTACGACGGTGGCCCCACACTGCACGACAAGCAACACAGCAACCCGGCTCGGCGAGGTAAGCATGTCCTCTGATTTCTCCACAGGCACAAGTGCTACGCATGGCGTCGCGACGACGGCGCCCCACTACTGTGCGTCGCCGGGCTCAGCGCCTAGGCATAGCGAGGCAGGACTCGCCACCAACATAGGACACGACACTGGGGTCACGCATGACGTCATCACGACGATGCCCCCTCGCTGCATGGCACGCAGCGCAGCCACCTGGCATGAAGCCCAGGCAACAAATATGGAATGGAGTAGCAACGATTCTCAGGCGATGCCCCATTACTGCATGGAGCGCAACGCAGCATCGTGGCACGGAAACTCGGCGATGGAACAGAGATTGGGTGGTGATGAGGATATGGTGATGCCCCCTCGCTGTATGGTGGACCCAACAGCATCCCGGGCCAACGACGATTCCTCGACGCTGGGAGATCGCCGCTTCGCTGGATTCGCTTCCACACATGGGGAAGCCTCCCACTCTGGCTCAGGGCTGCCCAGCGGTCAGTACACCATTGCTGCCACACCCGACTGGCCCCAACTCTTCAGCGACGCCTCGCTGACACCTCGCCGCCAGCTGGCCACCCCTCACTGCATGGTACCACCAACAGCAACCAGCCCAAGTCCAAGCACGCCGCCCAACGCACAGTACTTCGTCACGCCTACCTCGTCGGCCGGCGCCTACCACGTCACCCCGCCGTACCAGACGGCAAGACCTAGTGCTACGCCCCAAAGACAAATAGTGCTCCAAAACCAAACGACTGGAACGATCCCAGTCCCCTCTGCCGCCATAACGGACCAACCCCAACCGAGCTTGGGACTACCCAGCTATGAACAATTAGCGCAACTCCTGGCTCTGACCACTTCAAACCTAGCCTCCATTACCCGGCAGCAAGAAAATTGCCGGCCACCCATTACTGCACGTAACGAATCACAGCCGTACGCCACGGAAAAGGCTAACTTACGTGGACAATATACGCACGCCAGTGCCTCAGCTATACTTAGGTAAACGGTTAAGTAATAAAAAAAATTTAGGCGCCATGTAATTTAACCTGGCTATATAATTTACTGCTCTCTAGAAGGTATTCCCCTGAAATTACGAAACTACGAAAATACACTTAAATAATACCAGAATGTTCAAGTATTGTAGGAATAACCCTAAAAAAAGGTCAGGAAGCACTCACGCCACTCTAAATAATAGCCGCAAGTAAAGTCTAATACTTAATTTAATAGAAAAGTTAACTTACAAAATAAATCGAGAAAATATATAATTAAATTGTGCCAGCAGTGTATATGAAAACTAATATCAAAATGCACAATAATTAAAATAGCAGAAGTTATATATAAAACATATGGATTATACCCAAACGTGATCGCGTACGGTTAACAGGTTAATCAACAAATATAATGTTAACAATGTTAATAATATCGGTGTTATAATAAGGTATGTACATATGATTTCGCAGCGCATCAAACACAATTTAGCGAGCTCTAGCAATAAGTAAATTTAATTAACATGTGCTAATAAAATAGGGCAACTACAAACTGCACATTTTCAAAGCAGCACATCTATACAAATAAATACCATATGATACCTAATATACGCAAATTCTAGAACTCAGCACATTAAATTTCCGGTGACATTATATGAAATTTACCTCGATTTTCTTAAATGTTTAGGATAACAAATATCAAAGCAATTTTACGTAAAATCAGAGTAAATTGTAAGGCTATCTGTTTGGTGAGGCTCCTTGAATCGCCGAATTAGAATCTCCTACTTGAGGCCTGAATCCCCTTGGAAAATATATTTTCTGCTACTGAATTTCCAACTACTGACCCCTATATATACCCAACAGGATACAATCACAGTGCACCAAGCAGACGTATTTTCCCCTTATAGTAAAATTTAAACCATGAACTAATTTAAACTATAACCGGTAACGAAAACCCTACAAATAGTACGAGAATATTAGAGATGATCATTATTAACATACCTGCATACTTTACCTCTTAGCCAAGAGGGTTTAATTTCCAAATATAAATTGCTAAATAACTTATCACAGAGCGATGGTGACAACAAATCCCGAAAGCGGAAATTTTCAATCTTCCAACAAATAAATATCTTCTCCAATCCAGAGACTTACTACACACACCAATTGAAAATTATTAACTTTTAGGTACGTATTACAAATCCCCTCACGGATGTTCATAAATATAAACAAATTCAATACGAACCCAACATTTGTCACCATACCTTTTTGCTCAACCAAAAACGTTATCAGTCCTAGAGAAAAAAACAAGTTCCTCGGCAACTGATACTGCTCGACTTCGGCACAATCCGCAACCAGATATACACTTTGGGTAAATTCACGTTGCTGATATCGTCCTCTAGTAATTTAACTAGCCCGCGAAGTAGAATATTTCCCCGGGATTAGATTTAAAAATCAACCGCTTAACGATATTGCTTTTAAACCGTTACAAAACCAGTATCAACATAACCCTATACGGCTATGAAGATCCAGTTAAATTGAGAACAAAGGCCTAAAATGAATTTATTTACATACCTTGTCTTTTGAAAAAATTTCCATTCAAATGGATTACATTCTCATGAAATCCATCATTCTGTTTCTTTTTGGAAATGCCTTTGAAACGTTTTTCGCCGTTATTCTGAGCTCATCAGAAAGACACAAAGCCACTCGCATGATGTTCCATGCAAAAACCAAGGCAATTACCTACTTTTTTTACATTGTTTGACATAGCCGTAGAGGACTTTGTAGAAACTAGTGTTAGAATGAGAATTGTCCAATAAGAAAGACAAACTGATTTTAGAATTTTGATCGCTAGTATAATCAGGATTATCGAAAGAATGCAAAGATTTTAAATCAATTATTTTACAAATAGTTTTTATTTTTGTTCTCAGAGATAGTTTGTTTTTTGCTGTTTGCAAAATTCTACATAGAATATGCTTCGTTACAAGTATAAGAAAGCAAAAAATAATTCAATTTAAAAAAAAAAACCTCACTTCTATGAAGCCTCCAAATAGACCATTTTCGGTTACGTGATTTTGACGCAGCTGTTGGAAGGGCATACAAAACCTCATTTCAGATTAACGGTTTAAAACACAATACTTATAAAATACCTATTATAAAATGTTTTGAACAAATCCTAGCATTTTCCAGAAATGTTTCGTTTAATTCTCCCAGTTTTAGAGACCTTATCTTGCTTCTCGGCGTTATTTTGACAGCTTGTTATTTTCCTCACGGTCCTTTAAAATAGCGGCTATTATAACATTCATACTTCAATAACACTGGAATCCAAATGAAAATAATGAGTTGTCTGCCCCCCACATAAAATGGCGCCGACAACAGCGTGTCATCAACTGAAAATAATCAATTGATCAATAGGCGCTACCTAATGTCCTATAGACCATCGCACTCGTGTCAGGGCTTCCATCTCTTCATCCAGCCCGAGAATTGTTAATTTTTAAGTACCTAAAGCCATCTAGTGCCATCAATCCAAACTCCAACATCACATTGTAACGCCGAAAGAAATATTTATTGAAAAAAAGTTGAGAAGGCTCTGGCATTGAACCGTGGACCTCATGATTCGTAGACTGACACACCAGCGCGTGGTTGATGAAATTCTGAGTTAATCTAAATGTGTAACAAAAGTATGCTCTGGTATAGCTTTATTTATATGTTATATTGTGACATATATTCAAGAAACACGGTAGTATCTCGCGTCAAGTTCACTTCAACATCCTCCACGCTCGCAGAAATAATAAGCGAGCAAGCCTGCATGTTTATAAAAGTAATATCTACAGAAAGTAATGACATGCCCACAAAAACAGATCCTCTGTAAAAGATAGCTCCAAGTACACTCTGTAAAAGAATATCTTTCTTCTCTACAAAAATGCGATCTCTCCAAAAATATTTGGAATCAATTGAAATGGCCAAGTCAGGTATCTATTTATAAAAAGAAATTTTAATAAAAAAAACATTTTTCAAATACAAAATACTTTCGCACGAATTAAGCCGTGTGGCCGACTTAATAACTTTTTAAAAAATATTACAAACTTAAAAAAGTTACAAAAGTTTATTTAATTGAATTCACAATATTAAAATGTTATAAAATGATGTTTACTGTATGAGAGCTCGACGCGAAGTGAATTATCTCATCGCTGGCCACAGGGAAGCAGCTGGGCTGAAACCGCTGACATGGCTTTATTGTTTGTCTTATCTGGGTTGCTATATGACTTAACTCCTCCACCCTTAGACAGAACTTTAGGGTTAAGCTGAAGTTCGAGGCGATTCTTCTTTAGGGTTGGTCCTGGTTTCTTGAAATCGTTTTCGTAATTTTCGAAAGATATAAACACTAAAACATATTATCGTTACATATAGTAAGATTGTCCAAACACTGGGTTGATACCAATGAGAAGTAGAACCTGTTATTGAATTTAAATTTTGCTTGTTTTGTTCCAATTTGTATTTTATAATATGCAAGTCGTCTAGATTTGTTTGTGACAAACTAATGTTTTTTATTTCGTAATTATATGTAACATTTACTTTATAATCTAATTCGGGAATATAAATATCTCTTTGGTTTGGTATATCTGTTTGTACATGTGCAAACTTTTGATTTGAAATTTGAATTATACAACCTTTTTGATTGGTTACTATTGTAACCAATCAAAAATTATTAACAACCGGAACCTATATTTAGGTTCCGGTTGTTAATAATTTTGTTTCCGACAAATCTTTGCAATTGAAGTTAATTGATTTGTCTGATGGGTTTATTACTAGTAATTGATTAAATTCTAATGTTTGCACCTTTTGACTTGTTAATTGTATTAGTTTGATGTGACAATTAGAATATGGTCTTTTTGCTAGTAGCAGTTGTACTTCACATGGTTGATTATTAGTCTCTAAATTTATCAAATCTAAGTTATTACAATAAAAGTGGTTATCTATAAATTTACAAAGTTCGTTCGATGAGCTGTAATATTGATCGGATAAAATAAGGTATTTTTTGTTGGGGATGATTAGTTGGAAGGTGTTATTTTGATTTAATACAGGACATGAGTATAAGTGATAAAGATTATATTGAATGGTGTCGGTTATTGGCACTTCTAAGATAAAATTGAGCTTCGTTTTCTTCCAGTAGGCTTTAATTTTGATTAGGGCTTCGAAATTTAAGATTTGGTCCTTGACAGCAGGAAAAGGTAAGTTAACATAATTACTTATTTGTAAGAGGCTGTCTAGTAGATCTTCCGGTTCAATAATTGAAGGATGCATAACATTAATTTTTGCAAATGTGACGGCTTCCTCGAGTGTCTCTAATATTTGTAGGATACTTTGTGCCATTATATTTACTTGGGTATAGACATTATTGAATTGAATTCTGTGATATAGTTCGACCTTTTGGTCTTTCAGTGCTTGTTCGATTTGTAGAATTCTTGAACGTAGCACGAGTTGGTTTGTGGTCAGGTTATTTATAGATGACTCAAATTTATCTATTGCCTTGGTGGTTAGTGTTATTTGGGATTCCAATACTTGTTTTAAAGTGAGTTGATTTTTGTCTAGGTGTTCTAGGTGTCGTTCTATTCTTTCGCCGTCTTCATTATCTAAGTTACCAGTGATTGATTTCCATATTGATCCTAATCCATTGATTAGTCCTCTTTTAGATCGAGATTGCGGCGTTAGTTGGTTAAATTTCCGATTAATTTCGGCAAATAAGAATTCTGTGATTATTGCGAAATTCTTAACTTCCATTTTTTCTCTTTCATCTAATATTAATGCCTTTTCTAGATCGTCAATATTCGACTTTAATCTGCTATATTCGTCCATGATTGGTTGCAAATCGATAGATCGTACTAATGTCCATTTGTCGATGATGTTTCTACATTTCCCTAGAGGTAGGGGTAGTAGTCCTGGGTTATTGTTTAATCTTCTGACTCGCTCTCCTCCGTGGATGACGGGGGTGCATCTGGAACAAGAGGTCTTCTTAAGTTTCTTAAATGTACTCTTTTTACAGATTTATTTCGTGTATTAGAAATTTCGCAAGTATTATCGCTATTTATCTTAGTGATAGTGAAGGGTCCCTCATATCGATTTTTAGTTTTATGTCGGGTCGCTTTCCTACTTTTAACATATACAGTTTGTCCTTTCTTAAAAGTGGTTTGTGGGTCATCAACGTCTTCGTTTCTCCGTTGGTGGACGGTTTGTTTAGTTTGTATTATTTTTTGGTTGATGGTTTCGTATATTCTTTTCATTTTCGTTTTGTGATCATTTAAGTAGTTGCTGAAAATGTCTTGATTGTAATAAATTTCGAAAGGGTTTCTGCTGTCGGTGTGTCCTATAATTAGTTCAAATGGTGTAAAACCTGTAGCGGAATGTATCGAACTATTATAAGCTAATAGGGCATATTTCATCTGATCTGTTATAGGGTCATTATTAATGTTTTTCAATATTCGTACATGTTCGAGTATTGTTGAATGGAATCTTTCCATAATACCGTTGCTCTGCGGATTTCTGACAGTTGTAAAGTGAATATCGATTTTATGTAGTTTTAAGAGTTCTTTCACTACGCTATTGTTGAATTCTTTACCATTGTCGCTTATGATTTTTTCAGGTGTTCCGTAGAACGTGAAATAGGTGATTAGTTTTTCTGAAATGTGAACTGCTGTTTTCGCAGGGATTTCAAATGCCTGAGCGAGTTTGCTAAAGGCATCGATAATTGTTAAAAATAATTTTTGTTCCATAGTAAATACGTCCATGTGTAAAATTTGGAAGGGTTTTGTTGGGGTCTCAGTCAGCATCATAGGCATAATTTCGGGTATTCTCTCGTATTTGCTTCTTTTACAAATTTCGCAGTTTCTTATAAATTCCTCCACGTCGCGCTGAAGGTTTGGCCAATAGTATTTTACTTTAAGATGAGCGACGGTTTCTCTTGTCCCGCGGTGATTGGTTTTTCCTTCGTGATAGTTTTGTATTACTTGTAGCTGTTCTTCTTGCTCTAACACATCGATTAACTTTTTGGTACATCTAATCAATGTGGGTCCGTTATCTGTGAATTTGCTAGTGTATGTTTCACATAGATTTTTATATGTGTCTTCTTTGTCGGTAAACACATGATATTGTCGATCTGTTGTCGTAAAGTCTCGGAGCAATTTAAATAGGTCTTCCATTATGGTTTCAATTTGTACTTCGGCTTCGAGGATCGTTTTCTGTCCTCGTTTCGTAACTTTCGGTTTTCTCGGATTTAGGAGAACAGTTTTGATGTGAATTTGGTTTCTTTTCGTATTTATGGGTTCATCCAATATAGGTATGCTAATCGTAGGATCTTCGTCATTTATCGAATGTGCCGTAGAAATCGGTGTTATAGGTCTATCAACTGGGTTTAGATTTTGTTGTACCTGGTGTGGTGTAGGTGTATTTAAGCTTCGTGGTTCTTCCGTTGCGCTTTCTAGTTCGCCTAAAAGAGCATCTAATTCTGTGTCGGCATTGACTATTAGAGATTGTGAGTCTAGGGGATGAATTTGGATCCTAGATAATGCGTCGGCGTTTGTGTTTGATTTCCCTTTTTTATATTCGACTCGATAATCGAACTCTTCTAACTTTAATTTCCACCTGGTTAACTTCATATTGGCTGGTTCCTTTAAATTAAATAGCCATTTTAAAGGACGGTGATCTGTGTATATCGTAAACTTGTGACCGTAAAGATAGGGCCTGAAAATTTTCGTTACGGACCATACAATTGCGAGTAGTTCCCTTTCTGTAGTTGAATATTTACGTTCGGCGTCGTTTAACGTCCTTGAGGCGTATGCAATGGGGTGGTCTTGACCTATGGTGCCTTGCGAAAGTATACTGGCTATGGCTTCGTTCGACGCATCCGTGGTTACAATAAAAGGTTTCGTAAAATCGGGATATTGCAAAATTGGTGCCTCAGTTAAAAGTTTCTTACATGTTTCGAAAGCTTGAATGAATTCTTGCGAGTGAACTAATTTGGTATTCTTTTTTAGCATTGATGTCATTGGTTTCACTATTTGTGCCATATTGGGAATAAATCGGCGGTAGTAACCTACGAGTCCTAAAAATCCTTTTATTTCCTTGGTTGTCTTAGGCAGTGGGTAATTTTGCACAGCTTTAATTTTTTCAGGATTTGGCATGACTCCTTCTGGTGTTATGATGTGACCCAAATACGCTACTTCGTTCTTCAAAAATTCGCATTTGTCTAGTTGTACCTTAAACTGTGTATCTCGCAAACGTTGAAAAACTTTTCTTAGATGTTCGATGTGTTCTTGTAAACTAGCAGAATAAATTATTATGTCGTCGAGATAAACTGAGCAAATTTCGTTTTGTATACCCCTTAAAACATTGTCCATCACCCTCTGGAATGTGGATGGTGCTCCTTTTAATCCAAAAGGCATCCTGGTGTACTCGTAATGACCTTGTTCTGTAGAAAACGCCGTTTTCTCGATGTCTTCTGGGTTCATTTGTACCTGGTGAAAACCAGAGGCGAGGTCAAGTAAGGTGAAATATTGTGCTCTACCCAATTTGTCCAAAATATCGGTAATATTCGGCAAAGGATATTTATCGTCTACTGTGTGTTCGTTCAGTTTCCTGTAGTCGATCACGACTCTCCATTTCCTCTTTCCTGAATTGTCCAATTTCTTGGGCACAACCCAGACGGGGCTCGACCAAGGCGATGTAGATGGCCTTATTATGTTTTGTTGTAGCATGGAATAAATCTGTTTCTGGACTTCCTCCTTGTGGACTTGAGGGTATCTGTAGGATTTCGTGAATATGGGCGTTTCGTCTTTTAGTCTGATATGATGTTTAACCTGATTGTTAAATGTAAGTGGTAATTTTTCATTATAAAATATATCTCTATATTCAGTACATAAGTTTCTAATAGCGAGGTATTCTTCCTTATTTAGGTGGTTTAGTCTCAGGTTTTTTAAATTTTCCTTTTGTAGTTTGTCTATGTCGTTATAGTCCATTTCCAATTCGTTGATATCCGTTTCGGTTTGATGTAGTTCTTCGAGGGGTAATATTTCAGAAATAGTTAGTGGTTTTATAATTTTCAAAACTTGTGTTTCCTCTGTGTTATTAATCACTGTGGTAAGTGCTTGGTTATTTTTTATTGTGACAAGAGATGCGGGTATTTCCAGGTTATTTTGAAATTTTTTATACTCTAAGAGTCCTTGTTGTAAAGTGGTATGCACAGGGATGGAAATAATCGACTCGGATCTTGGTGGTATAGTTTCAGTAATTTCCATAACTCGATCGTTCGTTGTGTTTTGTTGAGATTTTGCATTTTGTGAAACTATTAAATTTCCACAGATGTACAAGGGAATTTTTGTACTTGGGGTGATCAAAAGCCCTTGTTCGAAATCGACTTTTGCTTCTAAATTCATCAACAGATCTGTCCCTATTAATCCTTCGTAATTTGGGTTGCAATTAAAAATGTAATGTTTATGGGTTAAGTCCGGTCTGTTAAATATAGTTGAAATCGGAATTTCGGCACTATAATGATGAGTTGTTGTATTATGTGGTGTTGTAATACAAAATGGGTCCTCTTGTATATAATCTTGAAAATGTTTTTGAGCGATTTGTTCGTTTATGAATGATTTTGTTGATCCAGTGTCGATCATAAATCTTGCATTTATTTCGGGTACTTTAATATATGGTAATCGATTATTTGTCGATGTGTGAACTTCTATTAGTTCCGTTTGTCTGTAATTTCCGAGGCTCCTATCGGAAAATTTGCATTTTCTTGTTCGTTGGTCTCACATTCTGGTTCTTCGTAATTGAATTCATCATATTCCGTATATGAAAGGTTTTCGTTGTAGTTATTTCCGGGTGTCGTATGTTGTTCCAGCTCTTCTGACTGTTGTACGTGGAGTTGTTCGTTCCTCCAGTTCTGTTGGGGTGCAAATCTCGAATATTGTGGCATTTGATTTGTGAGACGTGTCCTTTGAGAATCTAGTTCCATGGGTGTAGGTGTGTTTATCAAAGGTTTATTTCTCGGTAGAAAGACGTTTTGTTGGCTTCTAGGTTGATTGTGATTTGGTTGGTTTTGAAATGGTCTCGCTTGATTTTGAACATATCTCGGATATTGTTGTTGTTGGTAGTGCTGTTGCTGTTGTTGTGGTTGGTGTTGTTGTTGTCCTATAGGTTTGTATGTATTGTTAAATTGTGGAAAATGCCTTGTTTGTTGCTGGTAGAAATTCGGTATTTGCCGTGTTTGTGGTGGATTTATTCTTAGTTGATGGCTATTATTCGTCCTGTGATTGTTTGTTTCGTGATTTTGAGGTATGTGATTTATTTTTGAACGGTGATAGTTCATATTTTCCTCCTCTGTCACAATCTGGATAGCATCTTTGATAGATTCAGGTTTCCTACAGCGTAATAGGTGGCTTAGCTGTGGATTTACTCCAGTTAAGAAAGCCCTTACTGTAAAATTGTTGTATAGATCGACCTTCATTTTTCGAATTTCCTGTGTTACCGTTTGGCATGTTAATTTTGATAGTAATAAGCATCTTATGTCTATACATCTGTCTGCAAATTGTAAAGCAGTTTCTCTGGGTTGTTGTCTTAACGTGTTCAGGTCAGACAACAGAGATTCTTCATTTCGCTGATCACCAAATAAGTTTATTAGTAAGGTTTTTAATTCAGGAAATGTTGAAAAATGTCTTGACGCCAGGAGCAATGCTGCTTTTCCAACTAGTTTGTTTCTTATGTGTAGCATCGTAAATGTTATTCTCGAGGCTTCATTGTTCGGTGCCATAAGTGGAAGAACTTCTTCACATGCGGTAATAAATTTTGACAATTTCGTTGGTTCTCCATCAAAAGCAGGTATTAATTCCAAGTAGTCCCGAACAGAGATTTGTGGTAATGCCATAGTGCTTACTTCTGGTATAGGGGTTTCTTCTGGTAAAGGGGTTGTCAGAATTATTTGCCTCTCGGTTGGAAAATTGGCAAGTTGATTAACGAGGTCGTCGATAAAACTCATTAAATAAGTGTTAGTTTTTATTTCACTTTATTTTAAATCGTCGTTTTATTGTAAGCTCTGTATTCACGGTTACTTCAGACCGAGGGAGGGTTGACGTACAGAGTACGGCCGTGCTCTAGTGCGAAGACTGTGAATATTTTGCTTACGGGGCTTTGGTTTTAAATTTTATTTAACTTATTCTAGATGGTTAGTAAAAAGCAGTTATGTTGGATTTTAATTTCTTACCCTACTCGATCCAGGTAATACTTTTAAAATCATAGGAATAAAATAAATGAGAAGGTGAATTTTCAGTGCTAAAATGAAAATTCGAAAGCAATGAGGGGGTGTATGTTTATTGAATTTTGGAGAGGAAAGGTAAGAAGGAAAAAGCGGAATGATCAATATTACTTACAAAATTAGAGTTGTGATTAAAGTTGACTTCATTGATGATTTTTCTCTCTCGTCTTGGACTATTAAGTTGTCTTCGATAGACTGATGGCTCACTATCCTCAATGGATTGATGGTTGACTGGTACAGGTCCTCGATGGACTTAGCGAATTGTTCTAAATAGTGCCTTAATCGTAGGTACGAACAAAAGTTTTAATTTTTGAAAGCTTTTGGGCACTAATCCGTTTCCGACTGCGCCAATTAAGCCGTGTGGCCGACTTAATAACTTTTTAAAAAATATTACAAACTTAAAAAAGTTACAAAAGTTTATTTAATTGAATTCACAATATTAAAATGTTATAAAATGATGTTTACTGTATGAGAGCTCGACGCGAAGTGAATTATCTCATCGCTGGCCACAGGGAAGCAGCTGGGCTGAAACCGCTGACATGGCTTTATTGTTTGTCTTATCTGGGTTGCTATATGACTTAACTCACGTTTCACTAAGAGGCAAAATGATTCACCAGTGCCACTCAGTTAGTCTTATACAAATTTTCTGGCCAAGTTGACAAAAATTCTGAATGCCGTATTACATTACTTCCGATTATCAACATGTGCAGTATCTGCGGAAACATGGAAAGAGAAACGTGCCAAGTTTTTTTAGTACTTGAAAAAATTATTTTTTCATAAAATTTCTTTTTATAAATAGATACCTGACTTGGCTATTTTAACTGATTTCAAATATTTTTGAAGAGATCGCATTTTCGCATTTCATGTTTCTGTAGAGAGGAAAGATATTTTTTTACAGACTGTACTTGGCTCTATTTCTTTACAGTTTTACCATTTTCTCAAGTTCTGCGTTCACTTTCTTTCTCATGGAGTGAGGAATTCTACGAGAAGGTCTATTTTCGAATTTTGGATTATCAATTAGATCATCATCATGTCATAGATTAAAAGGTTTAAGCAACCCAAACCTTTGAAAATATCATCCTCATTGTCAGTGTTACTACTTCAATTTATTTCTTCGATCCTAGCTACTAGCTCTTGACAAGATTTCCTTCCAACAATGGGTGGTACTTTTTCTTCTACTACTTTGAAAAGTATATTCGCTTTTTTGTTTTTCAGCTGGCATTTTAATGTTCTTTCTCCAATAACTAAAATGTCTTCACTGAACGTTATAAGTCTCTTCATGTTGGATGGCTTGATTTCGTAGCCATGTTTTTCTATTATGTACCTTGGTAGAACATTACATTGTGCTCCTGTGTCCAACTTTACTTGAAACTTTTTGTTATTGACTTTGACCATCTCGTGCCAGACTTTATGTTTTGTTATTGAGCGAACAAACAACAATTCTTCTACTTCCTTATCTTTCTCTTCTTCTACAGTATTAGTTTCTCTTCTGTTTTTCTTTTCGATTTTGAATTTATTTGTTCAACACTGACTTGAGAAGTGCCATATTTTGTTGGACGTTTCACATTTAATTTTAAAGGCAGGACAGTTCTATTTTTTGTGCTTAGTTCCGTATCTTTGGCAGATAAATGTATTAGATTTGTTTCTGATATTGCATTTGTGCTTGTTATCTCTGAATGAATGTATTTGACAAGATTCTGCACACTGAGCTTCTTTAAGTTGCTTATTAGCTTGTCCCATGGCATGACAAATCGCCACTGCTTTTTCAAGACTAATATCTTCTTCGGTTAGCAATTTTTCTCAATCATAGTCAGATCTGACCCCAAAAATTATTCTATCTCTCAATAAGCTGTCATTAAGGATACTAAAATCACATTTTTTCGCTTGAGTTCTAATGGTAGTAAAAAATTCGTCAAATGATTCATCTTCTTTTTGTACAAGTTTGACACACACGTAATATTCAAATGGGATGTGTACCATTGGAACGGAACTTTGCTTTATAACTGCTATGTCTTGTTGTGCCTGTGGTGTGAGACTGCAGTTGTTGAATATCGTTATTATACCTGGGCCAATCGATGACATGAAAGTTGTTGCTTGTACCTCGGGAAATTTTCTATATAGCAGAGTTGCAACTGCATATCATTCAAATTGCTGAATCCTGTTTTTCCACATTAGTAACATATTTTCGGTATTTAGGAAAATTTGCTTGAGAAGGTGTATCCCCTAGACTACTGCTTCCGAATTGTGGTTAGCGTCTTATGAATTTAGCATTTTCGATTTGCTCTGTTTGCGAAACCATGTAATGTAATATTTGGCGATATTAAATAAAACAACTTGTAATTGAGAACGTGTATTACTAACTGCATTCTATGCATCAAGGGTGGGTTGCATACTATTAAGTGGTGTTATTTAAATTGATCTACGTTACAATAACCATTCTTATAATATTAGACACAGCGAATTTTTAGCTATTCCTGTTCATAAAACTACAAAACAAAAGCATTGTCCATGGTACAACAGCGTTTGTTTATACAATGCACTGCCCAATAATGTGCGTGAAATCAGCAGTATTAAACTGTTTAAAAATAAAGTTAGAAACATTATAGTAGAAGGAGGCTACAATATTGACGAGTTTGTGTCAGGGATATTGTAGCTGCCATATTTCTCAAAGAAATAATCAATCTATAATCAATTTTTATTGCTATTACTTTTATTATTATTATTATAGAAGAATACTTACGGGGCATATGATAAGCCACACATCCACACTTTGAAAGAGTATAATTTGTTAGACATTCAACCTCACAATTCTGTTGTGTGTAATATTGAAAAAAGGTTAAACACTTTTCATGTGGCAAATAACACTGTCTTCTGTGAGGGTCATATTGATCTAAACCTGGAGATGTTGTCATCATATCTGGTGATATGGAGACCACTATTTCTTGGTTTAGAGGAGCTCGAAAATAGTGGCTACTAACTCGAGGGATTTCTGCCGGATGATGCAGCAGTATCTGAAAATTCATAATTTTTTGGAAGTAAAAGAATACAAATATAAAAAACGAAAATATAACAAATATGCATGAATATCTGCAATTTAAAGACAGACTCCTCGTTGCTCAAACTGAACTAGGAGTTCAGTTCGAGCAACGAGGAGCAGCAGTAGCAGCAGTAGCAGCAGCAGCAGCGGTAGCAGCAGCAGGCAGGCATATATATATATATATATATATATATATATATATATATATATATATATATATATATATATATATATATATATATATATATATATATATATATATATATATATATATATATATATATATATATTGTCCACGTAAGTTAGCCTTTTCTTGGCCGTACGGCTGTGATTCGTTACGTGCAGTAATGGGTGGCCGGCAATTTTCTTGCTGCCGGGTAATGGAGGCTAGGTTTGAAGTGGTCAGAGCCAGGAGTTGCGCTAATTGTTCATAAGTGGGTAGTCCCAAGCTCGGTTGGGGTTGGTCCGTTATGGCGGCAGAGGGGACTGGGATCGTTCCAGTCGTTTGGTTTTGGAGCACTATTTGTCTTTGGGGCGTAGCACTAGGTCTTGCCGTCTGGTACGGCGGGGTGACGTGGTAGGCGCCGGCCGACGAGGTAGGCGTGACGAAGTACTGTGCGTTGGGCGGCGTGCTTGGACTTGGGCTGGTTGCTGTTGGTGGTACCATGCAGTGAGGGGTGGCCAGCTGGCGGCGAGGTGTCAGCGAGGCGTCGCTGAAGAGTTGGGGCCAGTCGGGTGTGGCAGCGATGGTGTACTGACCGCTGGGCAGCCCTGAGCCTGAGTGGGAGGCTTCCCCATGTGTGGAAGCGAATCCGGCGAAGCGGCGATCTCCCAGCGTCGAGGAATCGTCGTTGGCCCGGGATGCTGTTGGGTCCACCATACAGCGAAGGGGCATCACCATGTCATCATCACCATCTAATCCCTGTTCCATCGCCGAGTTTTCGTGCCACGATGCTGCGTTGCGCTCCATGCAGTAAGGGGGCATCGCCTGAGAATCGTTGCTACTCCATTCCATATTTGTTGCCTGGGCTTCGTGCCAGGTGGCTGCGCTGCGTGCCATGCAGCGAGGGGGCACCGTCGTGATGACGTCATGCGTGACCCCAGTGTCGTGTCCTATGTTGGTGGCAAGTCCTGCCTCGCTATGCCCAGGCGCGGAGCCCGGCGACGCACAGTATTGGGGCGCCGTCGTCGCGACGCCATGCGTAGTAATTGTGCCTGTGGAGAAATCAGAGGACATGCTTACCTCGCCGAGCCGGGTTGCTGTGTTGCTTGCTGTGCAGTGTGGGGCCACCGTCGTGGAGACGTCGGGCGTGACCCCCGTACCCCTTGTCAGGGCGTCGTGTTGGCGGAGCACTTCGTGGTCAGATGCTGTGAGGGGCGTCGTGCAGTGAGGGGGGGCCGACGTGGAGACGTCGCTCTCGACCCCAGTGCCTACTGCCTTGCCACTCCGGGTATGCATTGCCACTTGACACTCAACACAATAAAACTCAATTAAAACACACTGTCTGGTTACAACACAAGAGGAAGGGATAACCTCATCAGCATTGGCGTTGGCGTCTGTGCTCAAATGACTTCTGTTTCGGCAGAAGACTATTAGTTGCTGAAGGCTGGAACATTACTACTTGAAGGATCGATCACTACTTGCTCGCTGAGAAAAAGTGTTCTCTTATATAGACTTTCTTGTGCTCAAATGACTTCTGCTTCGGCAGAAGACTATTTTTTGTGCTCAAATGACTTCTGTTTCGGCAGAAGACTAAAACATGAGCACAGCGCGCTAGACAAGTCATAACTTGTTCGCGACGCTGACGCCGATGACACCACCCCCCTTTTTTGTGACTTTATTGAACATTAATAAAGGCATACAGGTTATGTTTCAGTTCAATAATTTCAATTATATAATGTAAGAGTGAGTGGATATAATATTTTCAAAACTATAAACTAAGAGTAAGTGTTAAGATATTTCAACAACTAAGATATTTTAACATATATAGACTAAGATTAAGTGTGGTAAGATATTTTAAATAAGTAACTAATAATAGGTCCACTAAGATATTTTAGGTAAAACAAGATATTTAAAATTAAAGTATTTTATGTGACAAATCATAAATGTATTCTAGTTTGAACAAAGTTTTCGCCCTGTGGCGTTGAATTATTTACAATGGTATATTATCGCACGTTTCGTTTTTCTGGACGTCGTCTCCGCGACGCCCGGGGCTGCCTGATCCTGTTGTGAATTGGGGGCTGCTAAGTCCTGCTGTGTTGCTCGCTAAGGCAACGGGATTCTGGAGCGAACCTGTGAGGCTGCAACGTCCTGCTGTGTTGCTTGCTAAGGCAACGGGAGACTGGAGCGATTCCTTGGGGCTGCAACGTCCTGCAGTACTGCGGGCTAAGGCAGTGAGATACTGGAGCGCCTCGTGGGGGCTGCTAGGTCCTGCTGTGCTACGTGCTAAGGTAGCGGGATCCTGGAGCGGTGCGCCAGAGCCGGCTGAGCTCGAGCTGGCGTTAGAGTTGACGAACACTCGCGTCCGGACTGGGACAGGCATCTGGCTGGCGGATGGCTGCTGTCGGTCGTGGCCAGGCGTGGTCACGGCCTTCGCCCAGAACGGCATCGGGAACAGTATTGGCGTCGTATAGAGCGGCTGCTCTTGTCTTGACGTAGAAGGCCCAGGGTCTGCTGGCAGCGTCGGTGCGGCTGACAGCGCCGGAGGCTTCTCATCTCGTTTTGGTTTCCTCTTGGCTGAGGTGGATGGGCCAGGCACGACTGGGGGCAGTCGGCGGGCTGGAAATTTTGATTTAGCGGCGGCTGTGGTGCTATGTCCACGTATATTGTCGCCATGTCCATGGAAGTTGGCCTGTGCTTCGGCATCTGGCTTCGGGGCAGCGGGCACTACTGATCCTGTGATAGTAGGCGTGACTGGCTTCTGGGCAACGGGCGCTACTGGTCCTGTGACAGTAGGCGTGGTTGGCTGTTGGGCAGCGGGCACTACTGATCCTGTGATAGTAGGCGTGACTGGCTTTTGGACAACGGGCGCTACTGGTCCTGTGACAGTAGGCGTGGTTGGCTGTTGGGCAGCGGGTGCTGCCGGCTCTGGGGCAGCGGGCTGGTGTCCTGTGACATCAGGTGCTGCTGGGTCTGGCGGGGCTGGTTCACCTGGATCCTCGGGATCGTCATCCTCGTCGTCGTCATCTTCGGTATCGTCATCTTCGGTATCGTCATCTTCGGTATCGTCATCTTCGGTATCGTCATCTTCGGGATCGTCATCTTCGGTATCGTCATCATCGGTATCGTCATCATCGGTATCGTCATCTTCGGTGTCATCTGTGGATGGCAAAGGTTGTCTTATGAGGTCGGTCTGGCTGGACTGAATCCTGGGAGGCGGCTCGGGGCCTGGCAGGCCGAGCGGAGGTGACCTCGGGGGAGATGGCTTCGTGCTGACATCTCGGGTATGACTTGGCGGGAATACCTTGTCTAGGAATACAGAGGCTATTAGTGGGGCAGTGGTTGGCAATACTGACCTTTTATCCTCCCAGGAAGGTCCAGCGTCCTGCTGCTCCGGGAAGACGTCCATACTCGCTACTTCCTTGGGTTCCTGTTCACCTGGCTGAGGCTGAGGAATGAGCGTGGTCGACCGATCTGAGCCGAGGGAGGTAGTATCCTGCGTCACGGTGTTGACTGGTGACCGCCTGTCCGGGCGGCCCGGGCAAAGGAAAGCAAAGGCGGCGGCTCTGTTGCTTTGTTGCCGTGGTGTCAACGGGCGTGGTCGATACGTTTCCTGCTCCTGCGTGGCTGTGGCTTCGTCAATCTCATTCTTCTTGGTCGGTGGTGGAGACACCAAGGTTGTGGCTTGTAGTTGCAGCACTGCGTCCTCTGTCTTGGTTGGTAAGTCTAGGCTGTTAATTTCCAGCGGTGGGGCCGGGCGCCCTAGTTCTGCCCGACCCATTGGGAGTTTCCCGATGGCGGTGCATTGCGGGGTTCTTGCCGTGTGGTTGACTGACTCCTTTGCTGTGGTGGTGCCGTGGATGTCTGTCCTGGGCCCGGGTTACTGGTTAGACCTGCTTGTTGGCTAGGGTTGTTTGAGTTGGTGCCATGCCCTCGGAAGTTATTACCCCCCGTCTGGACGTTTTGTTGGCGGAAGTTAGGGTTTCCCTGCTGATTGGAGTCGTGTCCACGGAAATTGGGGTTGGCTCGCTGGTTGGAGTCGTGTCCGCGGAAATTGGGGTTGCCTTGCTGGGGCTCTGACTGAGTCTGGTTTGTGGGGCAGTCTCGGTGATAATGGAATCCCGGGCACTTGCGGCACTTTGGTAGATTGTTGGTATTATTACTTGCAGGCGGGATGGTGGCTGGCCTCGGCAGCGGTCGGAGTTGCCTCTGAAATTCCCTGTAGTCACCCTCGGCGTTTTCAGCCACTCGGCTTAGGCTTTCCATCGTGGTCACTGGGACATTTCTAGTTGCAAATCGTAATTCCGGTCGCAGGAGCTCGCGCACCTCCATAACCATCTCTTCTTCCGGCGTATACCGTTCTACCCTCAGCCAGAGTCCAATTTTACGTTGTATAAACACGGCGGCGGGTTCGTCGTCTTTTTGTCTCTCCCCGTGTAACCTGGAGCGTAGCTTCCCCAGGGTGGCAGTGTCGTTGAACTGCCGCAGGAGCTTTTCCTTTAAGAATTCGTATGTTATGTTGTGGGACTTCCACATCTCCAGGGTGCGTCTGGCCTGACCCTCGAGCTGTTCAATGGCCACTCTCACTTTATCTCGACCGTGGATGTCTTCATGGAGCATCGCCTCCTCGAGCTCATCCAGGAAGTTGACTGGATCCTCCCATTCCAGGCCTGAGTAAGTGGGCAGCGCTCTCGTTCTTCTTGTGGGCATCCTGTGATGACCTTGTATTGCGTGTATTGCGGCTTGAACGCTTCCCTCCATTAGTCTTGTCATGCTCTCTGCTAGGTTTTGTGTTGGGCGCCACTGGGGGTCCATTTCCCCAGAATCTGTGTAGTCGGGTCGTCGTGGATCCTCTTCCCTCCGGAAAGATCTGGCCCCACGTTGGGCGCCATGTCCACGTAAGTTAGCCTTTTCTTGGCCGTACGGCTGTGATTCGTTACGTGCAGTAATGGGTGGCCGGCAATTTTCTTGCTGCCGGGTAATGGAGGCTAGGTTTGAAGTGGTCAGAGCCAGGAGTTGCGCTAATTGTTCATAAGTGGGTAGTCCCAAGCTCGGTTGGGGTTGGTCCGTTATGGCGGCAGAGGGGACTGGGATCGTTCCAGTCGTTTGGTTTTGGAGCACTATTTGTCTTTGGGGCGTAGCACTAGGTCTTGCCGTCTGGTACGGCGGGGTGACGTGGTAGGCGCCGGCCGACGAGGTAGGCGTGACGAAGTACTGTGCGTTGGGCGGCGTGCTTGGACTTGGGCTGGTTGCTGTTGGTGGTACCATGCAGTGAGGGGTGGCCAGCTGGCGGCGAGGTGTCAGCGAGGCGTCGCTGAAGAGTTGGGGCCAGTCGGGTGTGGCAGCGATGGTGTACTGACCGCTGGGCAGCCCTGAGCCTGAGTGGGAGGCTTCCCCATGTGTGGAAGCGAATCCGGCGAAGCGGCGATCTCCCAGCGTCGAGGAATCGTCGTTGGCCCGGGATGCTGTTGGGTCCACCATACAGCGAAGGGGCATCACCATGTCATCATCACCATCTAATCCCTGTTCCATCGCCGAGTTTTCGTGCCACGATGCTGCGTTGCGCTCCATGCAGTAAGGGGGCATCGCCTGAGAATCGTTGCTACTCCATTCCATATTTGTTGCCTGGGCTTCGTGCCAGGTGGCTGCGCTGCGTGCCATGCAGCGAGGGGGCACCGTCGTGATGACGTCATGCGTGACCCCAGTGTCGTGTCCTATGTTGGTGGCGAGTCCTGCCTCGCTATGCCCAGGCGCGGAGCCCGGCGACGCACAGTATTGGGGCGCCGTCGTCGCGACGCCATGCGTAGTAATTGTGCCTGTGGAGAAATCAGAGGACATGCTTACCTCGCCGAGCCGGGTTGCTGTGTTGCTTGCTGTGCAGTGTGGGGCCACCGTCGTGGAGACGTCGGGCGTGACCCCCGTACCCCTTGTCAGGGCGTCGTGTTGGCGGAGCACTTCGTGGTCAGATGCTGTGAGGGGCGTCGTGCAGTGAGGGGGGGCCGACGTGGAGACGTCGCTCTCGACCCCAGTGCCTACTGCCTTGCCACTCCGGGTATGCATTGCCACTTGACACTCAACACAATAAAACTCAATTAAAACACACTGTCTGGTTACAACACAAGAGGAAGGGATAACCTCATCAGCATTGGCGTTGGCGTCTGTGCTCAAATGACTTCTGTTTCGGCAGAAGACTATTAGTTGCTGAAGGCTGGAACATTACTACTTGAAGGATCGATCACTACTTGCTCGCTGAGAAAAAGTGTTCTCTTATATAGACTTTCTTGTGCTCAAATGACTTCTGCTTCGGCAGAAGACTATTTTTTGTGCTCAAATGACTTCTGTTTCGGCAGAAGACTAAAACATGAGCACAGCGCGCTAGACAAGTCATAACTTGTTCGCGACGCTGACGCCGATGACAATATATATATATATATATATATATATATATATATATATATATATATATATATATATATATATATTAAAATAAAATATTTCTGTCAATCACCTCTGTGAATCCTTATTTTCATAAGGATAATAAACCAAACTGCAAATAATTGCGAGCCTGGCCGCGTTAAGTATAGAAATCACATTCTACAACAAAACGCTTGGTTTTGATTTAAACAAGCACCAGCCGAAAGAATTATTCCTAATTAAAGGAAACTCTCGTACCAGCCGTCTCAGACTAACTTGCATACTGCAGTTTCGCACTTCCTGGTGCTCATCAGTGCAAGGCGAGCCCGAGACGACTAGTACAAGAGCCTGGTTAACCAAGTGGCCAGATCGACGTTGTAAAACGACGAAATGGGGGAGGCTCCATCTAGCGACAGCTGCCTGTTGAAATCAAAACAATAATATCCCGACATGGGGCACGTAATAGTAAACAGCGTGCTTCCAGAGGGCAGAATATATTAAAATAAAATATTTCTGTCAATCACCTCTGTGAATCCTTATTTTCATAAGGATAATAAACCAAACTGCAAATAATTGCGAGCCTGGCCGCGTTAAGTATAGAAATCACATTCTACAACAAAACGCTTGGTTTTGATTTAAACAAGCACCAGCCGAAAGAATTATTCCTAATTAAAGGAAACTCTCGTACCAGCCGTCTCAGACTAACTTGCATACTGCAGTTTCGCACTTCCTGGTGCTCATCAGTGCAAGGCGAGCCCGAGACGACTAGTACAAGAGCCTGGTTAACCAAGTGGCCAGATCGACGTTGTAAAACGACGAAATGGGGGAGGCTCCATCTAGCGACAGCTGCCTGTTGAAATCAAAACAATAATATCCCGACATGGGGCACGTAATAGTAAACAGCGTGCTTCCAGAGGGCAGAATATATTAAAATAAAATATTTCTGTCAATCACCTCTGTGAATCCTTATTTTCATAAGGATAATAAACCAAACTGCAAATAATTGCGAGCCTGGCCGCGTTAAGTATAGAAATCACATTCTACAACAAAACGCTTGGTTTTGATTTAAACAAGCACCAGCCGAAAGAATTATTCCTAATTAAAGGAAACTCTCGTACCAGCCGTCTCAGACTAACTTGCATACTGCAGTTTCGCACTTCCTGGTGCTCATCAGTGCAAGGCGAGCCCGAGACGACTAGTACAAGAGCCTGGTTAACCAAGTGGCCAGATCGACGTTGTAAAACGACGAAATGGGGGAGGCTCCATCTAGCGACAGCTGCCTGTTGAAATCAAAACAATAATATCCCGACATGGGGCACGTAATAGTAAACAGCGTGCTTCCAGAGGGCAGAATATATTAAAATAAAATATTTCTGTCAATCACCTCTGTGAATCCTTATTTTCATAAGGATAATAAACCAAACTGCAAATAATTGCGAGCCTGGCCGCGTTAAGTATAGAAATCACATTCTACAACAAAACGCTTGGTTTTGATTTAAACAAGCACCAGCCGAAAGAATTATTCCTAATTAAAGGAAACTCTCGTACCAGCCGTCTCAGACTAACTTGCATACTGCAGGAATAATACTGTAGGAATAATTCTTTCGGCTGGTGCTTGTTTAAATCAAAACCAAGCGTTTTGTTGTAGAATGTGATTTCTATACTTAACGCGGCCAGGCTCGCAATTATTTGCAGTTTGGTTTATTATCCTTATGAAAATAAGGATTCACAGAGGTGATTGACAGAAATATTTTATTTTAATATATTCTGCCCTCTGGAAGCACGCTGTTTACTATTACGTGCCCCATGTCGGGATATTATTGTTTTGATTTCAACAGGCAGCTGTCGCTAGATGGAGCCTCCCCCATTTCGTCGTTTTACAACGTCGATCTGGCCACTTGGTTAACCAGGCTCTTGTACTAGTCGTCTCGGGCTCGCCTTGCACTGATGAGCACCAGGAAGTGCGAAACTGCAGTATGCAAGTTAGTCTGAGACGGCTGGTACGAGAGTTTCCTTTAATTAGGAATAATTCTTTCGGCTGGTGCTTGTTTAAATCAAAACCAAGCGTTTTGTTGTAGAATGTGATTTCTATACTTAACGCGGCCAGGCTCGCAATTATTTGCAGTTTGGTTTATTATCCTTATGAAAATAAGGATTCACAGAGGTGATTGACAGAAATATTTTATTTTAATATATTCTGCCCTCTGGAAGCACGCTGTTTACAATATATATATATATATATATATATATATATATATATATATATATATATATATATATATATATATATATATATATATATATATATATATATATATATATATATATATATATATATATATATATATATATATTAAACAGCGTGCTTCCAGAGGGCAGAATATATTAAAATAAAATACTTCTGTCAATCACCTCTGTGAATCCTTATTTTCATAAGGATAATAAACCAAACTGCAAATAATTGCGAGCCTGGCCGCGTTAAGTATAGAAATCACATTCTACAACAAAACGCTTGGTTTTGATTTAAACAAGCACCAGCCGAAAGAATTATTCCTAATTAAATTATTCCTAATTAAAGGAAACTCTCGTACCAGCCGTCTCAGACTAACTTGCATACTGCAGTTTCGCACTTCCTGGTGCTCATCAGTGCAAGGCGAGCCCGAGACGACTAGTACAAGAGCCTGGGTTAACCAAGTGGCCAGATCGACGTTGTAAAACGACGAAATGGGGGAGGCTCCATCTAGCGACAGCTGCTTGTTGAAATCAAAACAATAATATCCCGACATAGGGCACGTAATAGTAAACAGCGTGCTTCCAGAGGGCAGAATATATTAAAATAAAATATTTCTGTCAATCACCTCTGTGAATCCTTATTTTCATAAGGATAATAAACCAAACTGCAAATAATTGCGAGCCTGGCCGCGTTAAGTATAGAAATCACATTCTACAACAAAACGCTTGGTTTTGATTTAAACAAGCACCAGCCGAAAGAATTATTCCTAATTAAAGGAAACTCTCGTACCAGCCGTCTCAGACTAACTTGCATACTGCAGGAATAATACTGTAGGAATAATTCTTTCGGCTGGTGCTTGTTTAAATCAAAACCAAGCGTTTTGTTGTAGAATGTGATTTCTATACTTAACGCGGCCAGGCTCGCAATTATTTGCAGTTTGGTTTATTATCCTTATGAAAATAAGGATTCACAGAGGTGATTGACAGAAATATTTTATTTTAATATATTCTGCCCTCTGGAAGCACGCTGTTTACTATTACGTGCCCCATGTCGGGATATTATTGTTTTGATTTCAACAGGCAGCTGTCGCTAGATGGAGCCTCCCCCATTTCGTCGTTTTACAACGTCGATCTGGCCACTTGGTTAACCAGGCTCTTGTACTAGTCGTCTCGGGCTCGCCTTGCACTGATGAGCACCAGGAAGTGCGAAACTGCAGTATGCAAGTTAGTCTGAGACGGCTGGTACGAGAGTTTCCTTTAATTAGGAATAATTCTTTCGGCTGGTGCTTGTTTAAATCAAAACCAAGCGTTTTGTTGTAGAATGTGATTTCTATACTTAACGCGGCCAGGCTCGCAATTATTTGCAGTTTGGTTTATTATCCTTATGAAAATAAGGATTCACAGAGGTGATTGACAGAAATATTTTATTTTAATATATTCTGCCCTCTGGAAGCACGCTGTTTACTATTACGTGCCCCATGTCGGGATATTATTGTTTTGATTTCAACAGGCAGCTGTCGCTAGATGGAGCCTCCCCCATTTCGTCGTTTTACAACGTCGATCTGGCCACTTGGTTAACCAGGCTCTTGTACTAGTCGTCTCGGGCTCGCCTTGCACTGATGAGCACCAGGAAGTGCGAAACTGCAGTATGCAAGTTAGTCTGAGACGGCTGGTACGAGAGTTTCCTTTAATTAGGAATAATTCTTTCGGCTGGTGCTTGTTTAAATCAAAACCAAGCGTTTTGTTGTAGAATGTGATTTCTATACTTAACGCGGCCAGGCTCGCAATTATTTGCAGTTTGGTTTATTATCCTTATGAAAATAAGGATTCACAGAGGTGATTGACAGAAATATTTTATTTTAATATATTCTGCCCTCTGGAAGCACGCTGTTTACTATTACGTGCCCCATGTCGGGATATTATTGTTTTGATTTCAACAGGCAGCTGTCGCTAGATGGAGCCTCCCCCATTTCGTCGTTTTACAACGTCGATCTGGCCACTTGGTTAACCAGGCTCTTGTACTAGTCGTCTCGGGCTCGCCTTGCACTGATGAGCACCAGGAAGTGCGAAACTGCAGTATGCAAGTTAGTCTGAGACGGCTGGTACGAGAGTTTCCTTTAATTAGGAATAATTCTTTCGGCTGGTGCTTGTTTAAATCAAAACCAAGCGTTTTGTTGTAGAATGTGATTTCTATACTTAACGCGGCCAGGCTCGCAATTATTTGCAGTTTGGTTTATTATCCTTATGAAAATAAGGATTCACAGAGGTGATTGACAGAAATATTTTATTTTAATATATTCTGCCCTCTGGAAGCACGCTGTTTACTATTACGTGCCCCATGTCGGGATATTATTGTTTTGATTTCAACAGGCAGCTGTCGCTAGATGGAGCCTCCCCCATTTCGTCGTTTTACAACGTCGATCTGGCCACTTGGTTAACCAGGCTCTTGTACTAGTCGTCTCGGGCTCGCCTTGCACTGATGAGCACCAGGAAGTGCGAAACTGCAGTATGCAAGTTAGTCTGAGACGGCTGGTACGAGAGTTTCCTTTAATTAGGAATAATTCTTTCGGCTGGTGCTTGTTTAAATCAAAACCAAGCGTTTTGTTGTAGAATGTGATTTCTATACTTAACGCGGCCAGGCTCGCAATTATTTGCAGTTTGGTTTATTATCCTTATGAAAATAAGGATTCACAGAGGTGATTGACAGAAATATTTTATTTTAATATATTCTGCCCTCTGGAAGCACGCTGTTTACAATATATATATATATATATATATATATATATATATATATATATATATATATATATATATATATATATATATATATATATATATATATATATATATATATATATATATATATATATATATATATATATATATATATATATATATATATATATATATATATATATATATATATATATATATTAAACAGCGTGCTTCCAGAGGGCAGAATATATTAAAATAAAATACTTCTGTCAATCACCTCTGTGAATCCTTATTTTCATAAGGATAATAAACCAAACTGCAAATAATTGCGAGCCTGGCCGCGTTAAGTATAGAAATCACATTCTACAACAAAACGCTTGGTTTTGATTTAAACAAGCACCAGCCGAAAGAATTATTCCTAATTAAATTATTCCTAATTAAAGGAAACTCTCGTACCAGCCGTCTCAGACTAACTTGCATACTGCAGTTTCGCACTTCCTGGTGCTCATCAGTGCAAGGCGAGCCCGAGACGACTAGTACAAGAGCCTGGGTTAACCAAGTGGCCAGATCGACGTTGTAAAACGACGAAATGGGGGAGGCTCCATCTAGCGACAGCTGCTTGTTGAAATCAAAACAATAATATCCCGACATAGGGCACGTAATAGTAAACAGCGTGCTTCCAGAGGGCAGAATATATTAAAATAAAATATTTCTGTCAATCACCTCTGTGAATCCTTATTTTCATAAGGATAATAAACCAAACTGCAAATAATTGCGAGCCTGGCCGCGTTAAGTATAGAAATCACATTCTACAACAAAACGCTTGGTTTTGATTTAAACAAGCACCAGCCGAAAGAATTATTCCTAATTAAAGGAAACTCTCGTACCAGCCGTCTCAGACTAACTTGCATACTGCAGGAATAATACTGTAGGAATAATTCTTTCGGCTGGTGCTTGTTTAAATCAAAACCAAGCGTTTTGTTGTAGAATGTGATTTCTATACTTAACGCGGCCAGGCTCGCAATTATTTGCAGTTTGGTTTATTATCCTTATGAAAATAAGGATTCACAGAGGTGATTGACAGAAATATTTTATTTTAATATATTCTGCCCTCTGGAAGCACGCTGTTTACTATTACGTGCCCCATGTCGGGATATTATTGTTTTGATTTCAACAGGCAGCTGTCGCTAGATGGAGCCTCCCCCATTTCGTCGTTTTACAACGTCGATCTGGCCACTTGGTTAACCAGGCTCTTGTACTAGTCGTCTCGGGCTCGCCTTGCACTGATGAGCACCAGGAAGTGCGAAACTGCAGTATGCAAGTTAGTCTGAGACGGCTGGTACGAGAGTTTCCTTTAATTAGGAATAATTCTTTCGGCTGGTGCTTGTTTAAATCAAAACCAAGCGTTTTGTTGTAGAATGTGATTTCTATACTTAACGCGGCCAGGCTCGCAATTATTTGCAGTTTGGTTTATTATCCTTATGAAAATAAGGATTCACAGAGGTGATTGACAGAAATATTTTATTTTAATATATTCTGCCCTCTGGAAGCACGCTGTTTACTATTACGTGCCCCATGTCGGGATATTATTGTTTTGATTTCAACAGGCAGCTGTCGCTAGATGGAGCCTCCCCCATTTCGTCGTTTTACAACGTCGATCTGGCCACTTGGTTAACCAGGCTCTTGTACTAGTCGTCTCGGGCTCGCCTTGCACTGATGAGCACCAGGAAGTGCGAAACTGCAGTATGCAAGTTAGTCTGAGACGGCTGGTACGAGAGTTTCCTTTAATTAGGAATAATTCTTTCGGCTGGTGCTTGTTTAAATCAAAACCAAGCGTTTTGTTGTAGAATGTGATTTCTATACTTAACGCGGCCAGGCTCGCAATTATTTGCAGTTTGGTTTATTATCCTTATGAAAATAAGGATTCACAGAGGTGATTGACAGAAATATTTTATTTTAATATATTCTGCCCTCTGGAAGCACGCTGTTTACTATTACGTGCCCCATGTCGGGATATTATTGTTTTGATTTCAACAGGCAGCTGTCGCTAGATGGAGCCTCCCCCATTTCGTCGTTTTACAACGTCGATCTGGCCACTTGGTTAACCAGGCTCTTGTACTAGTCGTCTCGGGCTCGCCTTGCACTGATGAGCACCAGGAAGTGCGAAACTGCAGTATGCAAGTTAGTCTGAGACGGCTGGTACGAGAGTTTCCTTTAATTAGGAATAATTCTTTCGGCTGGTGCTTGTTTAAATCAAAACCAAGCGTTTTGTTGTAGAATGTGATTTCTATACTTAACGCGGCCAGGCTCGCAATTATTTGCAGTTTGGTTTATTATCCTTATGAAAATAAGGATTCACAGAGGTGATTGACAGAAATATTTTATTTTAATATATTCTGCCCTCTGGAAGCACGCTGTTTACTATTACGTGCCCCATGTCGGGATATTATTGTTTTGATTTCAACAGGCAGCTGTCGCTAGATGGAGCCTCCCCCATTTCGTCGTTTTACAACGTCGATCTGGCCACTTGGTTAACCAGGCTCTTGTACTAGTCGTCTCGGGCTCGCCTTGCACTGATGAGCACCAGGAAGTGCGAAACTGCAGTATGCAAGTTAGTCTGAGACGGCTGGTACGAGAGTTTCCTTTAATTAGGAATAATTCTTTCGGCTGGTGCTTGTTTAAATCAAAACCAAGCGTTTTGTTGTAGAATGTGATTTCTATACTTAACGCGGCCAGGCTCGCAATTATTTGCAGTTTGGTTTATTATCCTTATGAAAATAAGGATTCACAGAGGTGATTGACAGAAATATTTTATTTTAATATATTCTGCCCTCTGGAAGCACGCTGTTTACTATTACGTGCCCCATGTCGGGATATTATTGTTTTGATTTCAACAGGCAGCTGTCGCTAGATGGAGCCTCCCCCATTTCGTCGTTTTACAACGTCGATCTGGCCACTTGGTTAACCAGGCTCTTGTACTAGTCGTCTCGGGCTCGCCTTGCACTGATGAGCACCAGGAAGTGCGAAACTGCAGTATGCAAGTTAGTCTGAGACGGCTGGTACGAGAGTTTCCTTTAATTAGGAATAATTCTTTCGGCTGGTGCTTGTTTAAATCAAAACCAAGCGTTTTGTTGTAGAATGTGATTTCTATACTTAACGCGGCCAGGCTCGCAATTATTTGCAGTTTGGTTTATTATCCTTATGAAAATAAGGATTCACAGAGGTGATTGACAGAAATATTTTATTTTAATATATTCTGCCCTCTGGAAGCACGCTGTTTACTATTACGTGCCCCATGTCGGGATATTATTGTTTTGATTTCAACAGGCAGCTGTCGCTAGATGGAGCCTCCCCCATTTCGTCGTTTTACAACGTCGATCTGGCCACTTGGTTAACCAGGCTCTTGTACTAGTCGTCTCGGGCTCGCCTTGCACTGATGAGCACCAGGAAGTGCGAAACTGCAGTATGCAAGTTAGTCTGAGACGGCTGGTACGAGAGTTTCCTTTAATTAGGAATAATTCTTTCGGCTGGTGCTTGTTTAAATCAAAACCAAGCGTTTTGTTGTAGAATGTGATTTCTATACTTAACGCGGCCAGGCTCGCAATTATTTGCAGTTTGGTTTATTATCCTTATGAAAATAAGGATTCACAGAGGTGATTGACAGAAATATTTTATTTTAATATATTCTGCCCTCTGGAAGCACGCTGTTTACTATTACGTGCCCCATGTCGGGATATTATTGTTTTGATTTCAACAGGCAGCTGTCGCTAGATGGAGCCTCCCCCATTTCGTCGTTTTACAACGTCGATCTGGCCACTTGGTTAACCAGGCTCTTGTACTAGTCGTCTCGGGCTCGCCTTGCACTGATGAGCACCAGGAAGTGCGAAACTGCAGTATGCAAGTTAGTCTGAGACGGCTGGTACGAGAGTTTCCTTTAATTAGGAATAATTCTTTCGGCTGGTGCTTGTTTAAATCAAAACCAAGCGTTTTGTTGTAGAATGTGATTTCTATACTTAACGCGGCCAGGCTCGCAATTATTTGCAGTTTGGTTTATTATCCTTATGAAAATAAGGATTCACAGAGGTGATTGACAGAAATATTTTATTTTAATATATTCTGCCCTCTGGAAGCACGCTGTTTACAATATATATATATATATATATATATATATATATATATATATATATATATATATATATATATATATATATTAAACAGCGTGCTTCCAGAGGGCAGAATATATTAAAATAAAATACTTCTGTCAATCACCTCTGTGAATCCTTATTTTCATAAGGATAATAAACCAAACTGCAAATAATTGCGAGCCTGGCCGCGTTAAGTATAGAAATCACATTCTACAACAAAACGCTTGGTTTTGATTTAAACAAGCACCAGCCGAAAGAATTATTCCTAATTAAATTATTCCTAATTAAAGGAAACTCTCGTACCAGCCGTCTCAGACTAACTTGCATACTGCAGTTTCGCACTTCCTGGTGCTCATCAGTGCAAGGCGAGCCCGAGACGACTAGTACAAGAGCCTGGGTTAACCAAGTGGCCAGATCGACGTTGTAAAACGACGAAATGGGGGAGGCTCCATCTAGCGACAGCTGCTTGTTGAAATCAAAACAATAATATCCCGACATAGGGCACGTAATAGTAAACAGCGTGCTTCCAGAGGGCAGAATATATTAAAATAAAATATTTCTGTCAATCACCTCTGTGAATCCTTATTTTCATAAGGATAATAAACCAAACTGCAAATAATTGCGAGCCTGGCCGCGTTAAGTATAGAAATCACATTCTACAACAAAACGCTTGGTTTTGATTTAAACAAGCACCAGCCGAAAGAATTATTCCTAATTAAAGGAAACTCTCGTACCATTAGGAATTAGGAATAATTCTTTCGGCTGGTGCTTGTTTAAATCAAAACCAAGCGTTTTGTTGTAGAATGTGATTTCTATACTTAACGCGGCCAGGCTCGCAATTATTTGCAGTTTGGTTTATTATCCTTATGAAAATAAGGATTCACAGAGGTGATTGACAGAAATATTTTATTTTAATATATTCTGCCCTCTGGAAGCACGCTGTTTACTATTACGTGCCCTATGTCGGGATATTATTGTTTTGATTTCAACAAGCAGCTGTCGCTAGATGGAGCCTCCCCCATTTCGTCGTTTTACAACGTCGATCTGGCCACTTGGTTAACCCAGGCTCTTGTACTAGTCGTCTCGGGCTCGCCTTGCACTGATGAGCACCAGGAAGTGCGAAACTGCAGTATGCAAGTTAGTCTGAGACGGCTGGTACGAGAGTTTCCTTTAATTAGGAATAATTCTTTCGGTTGGTGCTTGTTTAAATCAAAACCAAGCGTTTTGTTGTAGAATGTGATTTCTATACTTAACGCGGCCAGGCTCGCAATTATTTGCAGTTTGGTTTATTAATCTTATGAAAATAAGGATTCACAGAGGTGATTGACAGAAGTATTTTATTTTAATATATATATATATATATATATATATATATATATATATATATATATATATATATATATATATATATATATATATATATATATATATATATATATATATATATATATATTGCTGTATATCCACACTGTGGAACACTACCTAAGTGTCGTGTTTGAAATCATAAATAAAATTCACAAATTTGTATGTATTTTAGGAATTAATCATAACAGTTTTACTTTAACGGCACATACAGAAGCAGGAGTATCTGTGGTTTATTTAATTGATTCAAGTTCACTTATTCTCATCGAGTAGGATGCAGAGAATGAAACTTGATATTGAATACGAACAAAATATTTAAATAAACATAAAATGAAGTTTTTTTAGTTTAACAAGGTTATTCTAAATAGTATATAATAAAACATGAACTGATAGAGAATCACAATCTCATTTAAAATGATTTAGAATGAAATTGGAAAACAAAAAAGTAAATTTTATAAAATCTGACATGCATGTCAAAACTTAGGGCTGAAAATCATATTTTGTGTAGAAACACTGTAAATCTACACAAAATGAATATTGAATGAAAGACTATCAACAGTAGTTGCAGTGCAGCGTAATTATTTTAGAAATAGTAAGTCCATATATTACAAAACACTGAATGACATTTTAAGTTTTCAGATATTTTCAAATATCATTGCAGAAAGGTGTTTTGTAAATGATATTTCACATCATGCAGAAAGAAAGGACTAATAGTATGATGTTAAATGTTTGTTGGCGTATCAATTTCTTGTTTTAGTTTATAATATAAGTATTCTGTCAGTATGGAAACTGCAGTACGTTTTTAACTACTAGCATTTTGTGTTTATCATTGCTATTCATCTAAATGTATGAATTAGTATTTATTTGAGATTGGAATTGTTAATTGTAGTTATAAGTAGATTTTAAGAAAGTGTATGTAATATGTCAATATATTTCGAGTAATTATAATTATTCACTTAATCCTGAAAAGTAGAATAAGAAACTTATCAGGAAAAATAAAGAATTAAAAACAGTATTCACTTAAGGTAAAGAACAAACAAAACTGAATAGTTTAAATTTTAAATTAAAATTAAATTTTGAAATATTAGATCAAAATAGAAAAAAACAATTGAAATATTGGAAATTAACCCATTGAAACGACTAAAAATAACAAATCAGTTGATCATATACCGCTGAACAGCGAGCTGCGAAAAGTATTCATCCACGAATAATTAATAAATTGAAAATAGAAGAAAAGTGGTGAATAAGTTGAAGGTTAGGATATTACAATCCAGATATATTGATATCAAGAATAAATTGTAAAAGTTGATTAAATATAAGAAGTGAGTATACTTTGAAAGTATTACGAAGTAGATTATCCGGAAAGCAGATTTAGAAGAGGGAAGTATTTGTTAATCCAGTTAGCAAATTTATATGGTGAAGAAATTTCAAACGTCAAGCAAGTGATAGAAATACTTCAAGGAAATCTTGAAAATAAATTGGAGGTTAGAAACAAACGTCAATCCAGTAAAGAAGAAGAAGAAGAAGAGGCCTTGAGAGGTTAAAAAGTCAGTCAAGTGACATAATATTTCAAGGATCATAATAACCAGTTAGAGGTTATAATATAACATTACTCGAGTCGAAAGAAAGACAAGGTAAAGCTTTACAATATCAGAAATCCATGGTACATATTTATTTTAAATAAAGGCCATATTTATCATTTTAGTTAAGTTAGATTTTGTTATTTAAATTTGTTAATTACATTCCAAGTTCAAATTTGTTAATAAATTAATACTTTGTTCGTTCAATACTGAGTTTGATTTATTTAGATTGTTATCTTGATCGATGAGCATTTATTGAACCGACTTCGTTGGACCCTGAGTAAGAGTTATTCTATAGATTGTAGATGGTCATGCTAATGGTGTTCTATAGTCTATAATATTAACAGCTTTTAAGAAACTGTTTGGCGCTCAATAAAATCATTTCAATTTACTTTCAAAAAGTAATTTCGAAAATATAAAAATATAAAATAGATATTAGAATATAGAACATTTATGGCTTGTTAACGTGGAGCGATCAGGAAAGCGATTGAATAAATACAACTTGAGAATAGTTTATCATTTCAAGCATACATTTGAAAGATAAAAGAACAAATAACTTATTTTGATAGTTTTGACAACAAGGCATTGTCAAATTAAAAACAAATATAATTTATATGAGGTTAAAGTCAGGTAAGACAACAACCATGAATCCAGAGGAAACTACACAGGGTACATCCACAGTTGCACAAACACAAGTTGGTGACACAAACACACAACCAGACACAAACATGTTCCAGAAACTCATGGAAATGATGGGTGGAATGAATGCAAACATGAATCAAAATAACCAGCGACTAGAAGAAAATATTGACAAAAATATCCATCGACTTGAAGAAAACATTTGCAACATAAATGTACAGATGGTACATAATAATCAAACTTTAGAAGAAAACATTAACAAAAATATGCAAAAGCTAGAAGAAAATATGGGAAAAAAAATAGATGATAATATACAGAAAATGGAAGAAAGCAATACAGAAGTAAGAAATAAAATTGAAGATTTAGAGAATAAATGGGAGCGAATGGGAGAGACAGTTAACGAAGAAATAAGTGTTAAGGTGAATGAGGCAGTAAAAGAAATAAGAGAGGAAGTAGTAACAATGTTTGAAGATGGAATGACTGCAGTAGATAGCAGAATGAAGAAACAGGAGGATAAATACGATAGCAAAATAAAAGAACAGGATAGCAAGATAGAACAGAACACGAAGTTGTTGAAGGATACCACACGTACACAATTAACACAATTACCCACACATACTTACACATGCAACAAAACACCATTTTATTTCTACGGAGATAACCGCATACACCCTAAAATTTTCATTTCACGTTTGAAACAACACATGGAAACACAACACGTAAATGCAAACTTAAAAGCAAACATACAAGACATGTTAAAGGGAGAAGCGGAAATCTGGTATTCAGTTATAATGGACAGGTTTGAGACTATAGAGGAATTTGAAGCTTTAGTCTTAAAACAATATTGGAGTGATTACACTCAGTTGAAAATAAGACAAGACTTATTTAATGGTAACTATGTAGAAAATAAAGGTATTTCTAGGGAAAATTATGTACTTAGAAAAGTATACAATATTAGACATCTAGAACCAAAATTCACAGAAAGTGAAATGGTCAGATATTTAGCTAGACATTTTTCAGGGGATATCCAGAATGTTATTATTACGCAAAGAATTGCAAAGTTAGATGATTTGATTGATTATTTAAGAGAATTAGATGATTATCATCAGAGTTTTGATAGGAAGTCTAGTCAGAATAGGGAAAATAATAGTAGATATTATAACAAATGGGGTTATGATCAGAATAGGAATGAAAATGATAGAAGAGAAAGACAAGGTTATGGTCAATATGATAGGAAGGTAAAGCAGGGTTATGGTCGTCAATATGACAATGATAGAAAGGAACGAGGGGGTTATGAGAAACGTCAATATGACAATGATAGGTATGAAAAGCAGGGTTATGAGAAACGTCAATATGACAATGATAGGAATGAAAAGCAGGGTTATGAGAAACGTCAATATGACAATGATAGAAAGGAACGAGGAGGTTATGGTCAATATAAATATGACAATTATAGGAATGAAAAGCAGGATTTTAAGAAACGTCATTATGATAATGACTGCAGAGAGAGAGGGGGTTATGTTAAAAATAATGAGTCATATGCACAAGTGGCTAATATCAATATTCAAAGGGGAAGTAAAGTAGATGAAAACACGCACTCTAATATGAATGAAATAGAAACAGCACAAGTAAATGATAGAAATAGAAATCAGGATTTTTAGATAAAGTTGTTTTAAATGTAGGTAATAATTGTAAAAAAATAGGCGACTGTATAGAAAATGATGTTATATTGGGAGACGACATCTTATCAGAAAAAAAGGCAAATATCATGTTAGGAGAAAGAATCCTAAAAGTAGAAGGTGAAAGAATACCTTTCTGTAGTGTTAATGAATTGAATGGCAAATGTGCCGAAATAGTTAATGAATTGAATGGCAAAGGTGCCGAAATAGTTAATGAATTGAATGGTAATGATGCCGAAATAATTAATGTATCAAATGGCATAGAGTCCAATAATGATAAAGAATTTTGCGATGAGCATATAGTGGGAACCACATGTGTTCAAATAAATAATGATAAGAAGCCTGAAACCTTTCTGATAAGTCGTTACTCCAGATATGATAGAATTTTTAAAAATTTGTCTCAAAAATACAAAAATTCAATTGATTATGAACCTACAATAGCAAAGGGCTATGCGCAACAACTTGAAGTAGGTAATATTTTAAATGAAAACGAAAATGTTTTAAATTATAACGGATTAATAAGAGGGAAATTTCACGTAGAATTAATTTATCCATATGATCCAGGATAGATTACTCTTAAGTTATCCAAATGATCCTGAGTAGATCACTTTTAAATTGTAAATAAACTTTGACAGTGTGAATGTCACATCATGTTGTTAAAACTAACAAAATTTTCACATGTCAAAATTCTATTAGTTTAGGGGGTTTTATGCTGTATATCCACACTGTGGAACACTACCTAAGTGTCGTGTTTGAAATCATAAATAAAATTCACAAATTTGTATGTATTTTAGGAATTAATCATAACAGTTTTACTTTAACGGATCATACAGAAGCAGGAGTATCTGTGGTTTATTTAATTGATTCAAGTTCACTTATTCTCATCGAGTAGGATGCAGAGAATGAAACTTGATATTGAATACGAACAAAATATTTAAATAAACATAAAATGAAGTTTTTTTAGTTTAACAAGGTTATTCTAAATAGTATATAATAAAACATGAACTGATAGAGAATCACAATCTCATTTAAAATGATTTAGAATGAAATTGGAAAACAAAAAAGTAAATTTTATAAAATCTGACATGCATGTCAAAACTTAGGGCTGAAAATCATATTTTGTGTAGAAACACTGTAAATCTACACAAAATGAATATTGAATGAAAGACTATCAACAGTAGTTGCAGTGCAGCGTAATTATTTTAGAAATAGTAAGTCCATATATTACAAAACACTGAATGACATTTTAAGTTTTCAGATATTTTCAAATATCATTGCAGAAAGGTGTTTTGTAAATGATATTTCACATCATGCAGAAAGAAAGGACTAATAGTATGATGTTAAATGTTTGTTGGCGTATCAATTTCTTGTTTTAGTTTATAATATAAGTATTCTGTCAGTATGGAAACTGCAGTACGTTTTTAACTACTAGCATTTTGTGTTTATCATTGCTATTCATCTAAATGTATGAATTAGTATTTATTTGAGATTGGAATTGTTAATTGTAGTTATAAGTAGATTTTAAGAAAGTGTATGTAATATGTCAATATATTTCGAGTAATTATAATTATTCACTTAATCCTGAAAAGTAGAATAAGAAACTTATCAGGAAAAATAAAGAATTAAAAACAGTATTCACTTAAGGTAAAGAACAAACAAAACTGAATAGTTTAAATTTTAAATTAAAATTAAATTTTGAAATATTAGATCAAAATAGAAAAAAACAATTGAAATATTGGAAATTAACCCATTGAAACGACTAAAAATAACAAATCTGTTGATCATATACCGCTGAACAGCGAGCTGCGAAAAGTATTCATCCACGAATAATTAATAAATTGAAAATAGAAGAAAAGTGGTGAATAAGTTGAAGGTTAGGATATTACAATCCAGATATATTGATATCAAGAATAAATTGTAAAAGTTGATTAAATATAAGAAGTGAGTATACTTTGAAAGTATTACGAAGTAGATTATCCGGAAAGCAGATTTAGAAGAGGGAAGTATTTGTTAATCCAGTTAGCAAATTTATATGGTGAAGAAATTTCAAACGTCAAGCAAGTGATAGAAATACTTCAAGGAAATCTTGAAAATAAATTGGAGGTTAGAAACAAACGTCAATCCAGTAAAGAAGAAGAAGAAGAAGAGGCCTTGAGAGGTTAAAAAGTCAGTCAAGTGACATAATATTTCAAGGATCATAATAACCAGTTAGAGGTTATAATATAACATTACTCGAGTCGAAAGAAAGACAAGGTAAAGCTTTACAATATCAGAAATCCATGGTACATATTTATTTTAAATAAAGGCCATATTTATCATTTTAGTTAAGTTAGATTTTGTTATTTAAATTTGTTAATTACATTCCAAGTTCAAATTTGTTAATAAATTAATACTTTGTTCGTTCAATACTGAGTTTGATTTATTTAGATTGTTAACTTGATCGATGAGCATTTATTGAACCGACTTCGTTGGACCCTGAGTAAGAGTCATTCTATAGATTGTAGATGGTCATGCTAATGGTGTTCTATAGTCTATAATATTAACAGCTTTTAAGAAACTGTTTGGCGCTCAATAAAATCATTTCAATTTACTTTCAAAAAGTAATTTCGAAAATATAAAAATATAAAATAGATATTAGAATATAGAACAATATATATATATATATATATATATATATATATATATATATATAGATATATATATATATATATATATATATATATATATATATATATATATATATATATATATATATATATATATATATATATATATATATATATATTATTTCTTATATAAAAATGATAAAATCACAAAGTGCTACTAAATTCTGGGGTGCGTTTTTGAGAGCCAACCGAAAAGGCCTATTTTTTAGTTTATCAAAGTAACTCAGCAACAATGCAAATATGTAGATTTTTATAAGAATATTTTTTTGTAGAAAATCAAATTTCTTAAATTTCTCATTCAAACACGTTGTTGAATTTTTTCCTATTTTTAGTATTAAAAATAATTAGAAAACAAAGTTAAAAGTTCACGAAAATTCAATTTTTCTTCTTTTTTTCAGTAATTCGTCCATAACATTTTTTACGCATCCTAGGTACATGTATATGTTCACAAAAAAAGTTCCTGGAAAAACAAAGAAATTGTTTTTTTTCCGCTCTGTATGACCAACGGTGACGGAGATATCGACATTCAAAGTTGACCATCTTTTGCTTTATTTTGCCGCATTTGCTCTGATACATTTTTTCTTCTAGTTTTCAGCAAATCAGTTTATTTTTGTGCAATAGTACAACAATTTTAAGATAATTTAATAATAATAATAATACAAATGCTTCAAACTGTTTAAAAGGCTGTCACGGAAATTGTGGTTGCAGACAGTTTGGCATCAAATGCTCCATATTTTACAACGAATGTGCAGGAATTAATTGCGAAAGTCCAAATGTGCCAGAAATATCACAAGAGGATGTCTGTACTCTTAACTAATGTATTCTGTGGCAAAGAATTATTTCAGATGCCAAAAAACAAACAGAAAAAAAATGTCTATAACGATACCGACAACGAAGTTGATATTGCCATCGAAAGTATTAATATCTAATAATCGACTTCTTAAAATTAATAAAGTACAATATTATTTTACCTTCAGGAATAAAAATGTTATTCTTCGAAATGAGTTTATTGTTCATGATGCTTTTCTACAATTTTTATTTATTTAAAAATCAGTTTATTTTAAATAATGAATAAAATTTGAATTTAATATAATAAAGCTCAACCACAAACATTAATCAATTGTTTGTAATTACTTTTTCTTAATATTTATTTTAGAACGCTAAAGAAACTGGAATTATTAAATTTTCTTAAAATTGTTGTTTTATTGCACAAAAATAAATTGATTTACTAAAAATTAAAAGAACAAATGTATGAAGCAAATGCGGTAAAATATAGCAAAAACTGGTCAACTCTGAAGGGCAATATCTCGGTCACCGTTGTTCATACAGGTAGAAAAAAAGAAATTTCTTTGTTTTTTCAAGAACTTCTTGTTCTTTGAACATTTATATCACCTACGATGCCGTAAAACAAGTTATACGAATTACTGGAAAAAGAACAAAAATTGAATTTTTGTAAATTTTTAACTTTGTTTTTTAGTTATTTTTAAGACTAAAAATAGGAAAACAAATTATTTAACACCTTATTTAGACAGGAAATTTTATTTTCTATAAAAAAGTATTCTTGTATAATCTACAAATTTGTATTGTATTTGAATTATTTTTAAAAACTCAAAACTGGGTGTTTTCGGTTGGCTCTCAAACGCACCCCGCACGTAGTAGCATTTTGTGATTTTATCATTTTTAGGTGTTCAACTAACAATAAAAACCCCTTAACGCAATTGTTCCTTACTTAAAGATATATTCAATAGCCTATTATACGGCTGCTCGCCGCCGTCCCCATACCTTGCACACCCGCTCTACGCGACCCTGTAAATAATATAAGGAAATAATAACAACACGTAGCGCCCTCCACAATCTGGCAATTGCGCTGGAGGGAAGTACAAGTAATTATTAAATGTAATATATATAGGTTCGGAGGGAACTAACAATAAATAATATCTTTAAAATATATACACATTTTTTTTGTGCAAATCTTTACCCCTCTCTTGAGATACCAATAAAGACACCTTCCCCAAATATGTATATACAAGCATTTCATTGTATATGTAATGAAAATACTGGAGGGCGGTCCACCTGGTGTTTATCATGGAGGGAACAACATATGAAGTATACATATATATATATGAAGTGTTGACGTGCTTCCGGGTGTTTTCCCGTGTAGTTGGTAGGCTCCTGTTGGAACCGTGGTTGTCTGAACGACGTTTCGGCGGAATCTCATCTGCCATCTTCAGGTTCTAGCTGAAAGCTGCCTGCTGCTGCTGCTGTTGCTGCTGCTACTGCTGCTGCTGCTGCTGCTGCTCCTCGTTGCTCGAACTGAACTGAGTTGAGTTCAGTTCGAGCAACGAGGAGCAGCAGCAGCAGCAGCAGCAGCAGCAGCAGCAGCAGCAGCAGTAGCAGCAGCAACAGCAGCAGCAGCAGCAGGCAGCTTTCAGCTAGAACCTGAAGATGGCAGATGAGATTCCGCCGAAACGTCGTTCAGACAACCACGGTTCCAACAGGAGCCTACCAACTACACGGGAAAACACCCGGAAGCACGTCAACACTTCATTTAATACCCGTGAAAACCTAAGAAACAATATATATATATATATATATATATATATATATATATATATATATATATATATATATATATATATGAAACCGTGAGAACCTAAGAAACAATATATATATATATATATATATATATATATATATATATATACATATATATATATATATTGTTTCTTAGGTTTTCACGGGTATTAAATGAAGTGTTGACGTGCTTCCGGGTGTTTTCCCGTGTAGTTGGTAGGCTCCTGTTGGAACCGTGGTTGTCTGAACGACGTTTCGGCGGAATCTCATCTGCCATCTTCAGGTGCTGAAAGCTGCCTGCTGCTGCTGCTGCTGCTGCTGCTGTTGCTGCTGCTACTGCTGCTGCTGCTGCTGCTGCTCCTCGTTGCTCGAACTGAACTCAACACTTCATATATATATATATATATATAAATATATATATATAAGTATACTTCACTTGTTGTTCCCTCCGTGATAAACACCAGGCGGCCCGCCCTCCGGTTTTTCTATTACATATACAACGAAATGCTTGTATACACATATTTGGGGGAGGTGTGTTTATAGGTATCTCAAGAGAGGGGTAATGATTTATTCAAAAAATGTCTATATATTTTAGACATTATTAATTGTTAGTTCCCTCCGATCCTACATATTTGACATTTAATAATTACTTGTAGTTCCCTCCAGCGCAATTGCCAGATTGTGGAGGGCGCTACGTGTTGCTATTATTTCCATATATTATTTAATGCTGTAATGCTCCCGGGTACAATATTTTGAACTGTGCTTCAAATCGAAATATTTCGAATGTTCGTCATGTAATTCATAATTGTTTATAATGCTCCTCTAGATGATTATCAGTTGAATTTTAAAAATTTAGAACCATCAGTTATTCGACATTGGCAATATTTATTAATAATAAATAGTATAATGTGGATTCATACTTTATTAGATACTAGTTTGATAATTTATTTTCGTTTTAAATTTGTGGTTGCTTGCACTGTATGTCTCAAATGCGCTATTGAATGTTGACTGTGTTTAATTTGAAACCAAGGAAGACATTTGAGAATTACAGTAATTCACTTTTTAGTTTTTCGTCATTAAATCATAGCGTCGACGATTTTATATAAAAAATAAATGATCAAACTAATAATCTAATAAAATAATATGAATCAATATTATACAACTTTTTTCGTTTGTTCATTTACCATGTTTTTTTATTGATTGACATAATATAATATACCATGACTGACTGACTTTTAGAGCTTCTAGTATACTAATATGGTGTGCAAGACTTTCATAAAAATAAAATCGCCATATTGAAAAATTTTTTTTTTTACTTTTTAGTTTTCAAGATGCACGAACGCTTTTTTCGGCACTTGTAGAATATCACTACATACGTATTCCTCGTATCCTGATAATTTCTGCTGATGCTTCTTTATATTGCAGAACTTCTTTCCTGTAGTGAGTGGTGCGTCCGCTATATTGGCTTTAGAATGACGTCACATAGCTTAACGTAATTCTTCTCGTCAAACTCTTTCATTTCATATCCATATCAAGGAGGTTGTGGAGACAATAGTAATCCATCATCTTGGTGCGACCGCAATATTTTTAGAATGACGTCACATGGCTTATCGTATTCCACTCGTCAAACCCCTTTCACTTGGTGAGAATGTCAAGTGTGTTATGAAGAAAAAGGTAATCCGCTAACTTGGGTTGTCTGCCAATTTGAATTACAACGACCTTGGATATACCATATTTCATTGTCACCGAATTTACACATGTGCAAAATTTCAAAGTTAATTGGAACTAATCGAAATTTTAATTCCAAGATTTGATTGTTAGACAGATGTGAAACTAGATAAAATGATTTATAAAAACCGCTGCCTAAGGAATCACTACTTCCACATCCAGATTTCCCATCCAAGTCTCTTTAAAGGAAAACATCTTGACTGTATTTGCACTTTAGTATGTGGAAATAATTAGCAATAGATTTTAATAATATAGTTGAGGCAGATGTCATAAAAAAAAATGAAACGTTGGCTTCTAGAATATACGCCCAAAATTAAGTTTCTAGGCTCTTATTAGCTTACTTTACTTATATTCCCTATTTACCTCCCACCCCTTCAACGGAATCATCTCAATCCGATGCCATTACAATAAGTAGAAGTACCAAATTTCTAGTGAATATTTATTTTGCTAACCTCTTTAATAATGGAGGGGGGCAGAGGGGTGTAAAATATGTAGGCCTAGTCTTCTAGTATATATACCAAATCCCAAATTTCTGTACTCTTACCAGCTTACTTTACTTATTTTTCCTTATTTACCCCTATTTAACCCCCAACTCTTCACTGGAATTAGCGCAAAATATAATCTACTTCCCGATCTCGTCATGATACATATGTGTACCAAATTTCTATAGTCAATATCTTACACTATTCCTGAGAGGACGTGCGCACAAAAAAAAAATACAGACCTGCCGACAGACAGACAGAATTTTCTTTGCTCAAATTTAAAATCTCGACGTTTTATGACATTCTAAGCCTATTCCAACAAAAAATTTTTTTTACAATACGATTACTGTGCTTCCACTCCACTACGTGGATGTGGAAGTAATAACATTTGTTAAAGTTCTCGAAGCGAGAAACGACAGTTCAAACATTAACACTCTATAGGCGTCAATGCTTTTTCTTTATTTTCTTCTAGAATAACGGCTACAGACTTTTAGATAATTTTTGTGCCAAAATATTTACTTTACCTGTAATAATACAGACACACAAAATAGAAAAAGTGATTTGTTACCGGGATCCGACATAGTAATCCCTATATATTTCGATGTGCTGAACATGAATCCGGGGTTATTTTCGTTATTTACAAAAAATTCATGGGTGATGGAGCTAAACGGATATCGGATTCGTATTTAGCATGTCGAAATACATAGGGATTACTATGTCGAGTCCCGGTAACAGACCACTTTTTTTTGTGTGCCTGTGTAATCGTTCAGTGTTAATATCTGAAAAATTTTGAATAACGTCCTTTTCTCAGGGATATTTTTGGCCAACTTTACACATAAATACAATTAATTATAAGCTGAAACATATTCTTTATAGGATTTTGAAAACGGCAGAAAAAAATCAGTAAAGATATTTACACAGAACTTCCCTCTTTATTTGTGCATGGCGGTCACTCTAAAAAGTTAATAATTACGAAATGACTTTGAAAATAATAATCGAAAGACAGTTATCACTATTATTATAAAGAAAACCTGATAAATTTTGGTCAAAAATAATATACAGAGTGCTCATCCAACAGCAAAAGTTCAATACTAAATAATAGGTGCCAAATATGGAAGGCTTGCGCAAATAAATACCTTTATAAATGTCCACCATGACTGAATTATTTCTTGGGATGACCACCCTGTACATTTCTCAATAAAAGTATAATCGGTGCATATGCCAAATATTATTGTCATCGGTCACATTTTCCATTCCACAATCACGTAGTGGAGTGGAAGTATAGTGGTGGTTAAAAAATTTCATACTTTTTTGAGATTTTTCAAAAATGTTGGTAAAAAAAATTTTCGAAATTTTTTTCTTCTTAAATAGGTTTAGAATGCCATGAAACGTGGATATTTTATATTTGAGCAAAAAGGAAAGTTTCCTTCTATTCTATAGTAGCGGTAAATTTTGTTTTTTTTTGTGGGTTTAGAATGCCATGAAACGTGAAAAATTTAAATTTGAGCAAAGAGAAAAAAAAATTCCATCTATTTTAGTGGTAAAAAATTTTTCGAAAACGTTGGTGAAAAAAATTTTCAATTTTTTTTTTCTGAAATAGGTTTAGAATGTCATGAAACGTGAAAATTTTAAATTTGAGCAAAAGAAATTTTTTTCCATCTATTCTAGTGGTAATTAACATTTTTTCCAAAATGTTAAAAAAATGTATTTTTTTTCCGAAATAGATTTGGAATGTCATGAAACGTGGAAATTTTAAATTTGAGAAAAAAAATTTTTCATCTATTCCATAGTAAGTAGTGGTAAATAGATTATTTTTTTTTTTTATTTTTTAAAATTTGTAGGTTTAGAATGCCATGGATACGTGGAAATTTTAAATTTGAACAAAGAAAAAAAAATTTCAATCTATTTTAGTGGTATTAATATATTTTTTAAAATGGTAAAGAAAATGTCTAAAATTTTTATTTAAATAGGTTTAGAACGCTATGAAATGTGGAAATTTTAAATTTGAACAAAGAAAAATTAATTTCAATCTATTTAAGCGGTAAAAATTTTTTCAAAAATGTTGGTAAAACAAATTTCAAATTTTTTTTTTATGAAATATGTTTAGAATGCCATGAAGCGTGGAAATTTTTAAATTTGAACAAAGAAAAAAAAATGTCAAAAATTTTTCAAAAATTTTGGTGAAAAAAATTTTCGTTCATTCATTTTTTTTTCTGAAATAGGTTTAGCGTGTCACGAAACGTGGAAATTTTAAATTTGAGCAAAAAAAAACTTTTTTTCATTATTTATTCCTTTTAGACGGTCCACCCTGAATATTTTCCAATGAAAATTTAACCATTTCTTCGCTGACAGTAGCGTCAACTACCTACCAAATTTGACTGCTCTCCATCAAGTAGTATTTTAGTTAATACACCAACAGACAGACAGACTGACGGAATTGAAAAACCTATATTTTCGTAATCTACGTGATCTGAAAAGTCAAAATCCGAAAAAATCTCGGAGGGTGATTTTTTCTCGAATACAATACTTCCCTTCGGTATGCGAGCGAGAGTTTCACCGAAGCCTTCATCGTGAATGGACGCAGACGAGAAGCTACGTAGATCTGATTTCCTTAAGAAGTCAATTTCTGAACGTAAAAGTAATAAATCTTCAAAAACACATAAAACGCCTGAACGGCGGAAAAAACGACGTGAAAAACCATCCTCATATAGTGCAAGTACATCATGTGCAAGTGATAGTGAGACGGACAGTAGTGTAAAAACTATAAGTGACAGAGACACAATATTAGATGTAAGAACTAATGAAAGTTTTACGTATAACATAAGTGACAAAGACACAACAGTAGTAGATAAGCCAAGTGATAGAGACACAAGAACTAGTGTTAGTCCGCACGAACATCCATCGTTTTTAGTGCCAGAAATTCCAGTGAGTGCCCCACAAATAAAAACTATAACCAAGGACACAGGTAACTCAAAAAACCTAAAGATAAATGTTTTAGATACGCGAGTGATCGGCGTGACTAAAAAGAATGACAAATATTCGAATGTTAAATCGAAAGTTTTTACATTCAAAAAAAATCCGGATCCGAACATCATTAAAAAAGCTAAAGCTCAACTTTTAAAACCGACTCCTTTAATTAAAGATAAAACCACTTGTAGCACTCCAGACATTACTGATTCCATTAAATTAACTCAAGGTTTTATGTCCGCGGATTCCACTCCGGTGAGACCTACTACCCATTTTAACGAATCATCAGATACATTTGTTTCTTCATATGAACAAGAAAATATAATGGGAGAACCTAGACATACAGCGAGCAGGCCCGATAAAGAGGATACGCCTACATTCCATCAAATAATGGAAGCAAATGCTAATACTGTCATTCAGAACATACCTGTCTCGGAGTATATTACTCAAATGCCGCAAACCACATTGACTGTTAGTCATGATCAATTTACTTTACCAAGTAACCCTAATCTACAAATAACACCAAAAGACATTGAGGAAAAATCTATACAATTTTTAACAACACTATTAAGAGAAAAGAGAATAGTAATACATGATAAATTTATAAAAATTGGAAATCAGCAGATTGATATTTCTTCAATACTCCCACCTAGATCTCCTTTGGCTGAACGAATGGATACGGATGAATCTGTTGTACCCCCCCATGATAAAGACGGTTTTATTACACCGAGAAAAACCATCAGATTAGGCGCAATTAGAAAAGATTCCCATACACCTGTACTAGAATCTAGTAATATTTACAGTAATTTACCAGCGGAACGTACATCTGAAACATTAATAAGAGATAAAGCTGTTGCATCTACTTCCAATGCCAAAAACCCTAGACTAAGATTTGAAGATAAGCCGTCTACAACTGGATCTACCCGTAGCCGTCCCCAACAGGAAAATCCAAATACTTCTAAAAATAAGAGTACAACTACACTGCAACCAAAAAATAAGGTACCTGAAAAACCGGAAAAATCTTATAAGAATCCACCCATAGTTATTAAGGGTGTATTTGAAAGTCATAGAGAGTTAATTCAAGGCCTTGCCAAAGATATCAAAAATGGATTTTACGTAAAGTATGCTCCAAAAAGTACTTTAATTTATATTAATGACGTCACTGAATATAAACATTACAAACAACTACTTTTGAATCAAGATGAGATCCAATACCACACGTATACTTTACCTGAGGATAAGACCCATGCGTTTGTTTTGAGAGGGCTCCATGGAAACCCGACATTAGAAGAAATAAAAGAAGACCTTGAAAATTATATTGAAGTTAAAAATATCCATAAAATGAAAACCAAATATTCACCTTTGTATCTTGTCATTACTACTAAAGATATAACTCTGCGACATTTAGAGCAAGAAGTGAGGCACATTCTTCATACAAAAATAATATGGGAGAGGCGAAGAAACGAACGTCTCATTACGCAATGCCGCAGATGTCAGTTATGGGGGCATGCGACTTCTAACTGTCATCGGTCACCGACATGTGTCAAATGTGCTGGTACACATTTATCTTATGAATGCGAGAAAACCATCGAAGAACCCCCAAAGTGTGCCAACTGCGGGGGCCACCACACAGCAAGCAATATTGAATGTGATGTTTATAAATATCGTATAAACCAGATAAACAGAGAAATTGAAGATAGAAAGCAAAAACAACAACCCCAATATGTGCCTGCGCCTCTCCCAACCACTAGTGCTTGGGCAAAGCGTTCTACGACTGCCTCAAATGCCACCCCTGCTGCCCCTGGCCCAAATAATGATTTTGCGGGCGTCACCGATTCTGTGCCTGCCGCCTCCGGCTCAAGATCTGCCCAGATGGTTACTGGGAAAAATGCTGCTGCTGCTGCTCCTGGCCAAAACTCCCAACGAAGTGCTCCTGGATCCTCTAATGTTTCCACAACACATCAACAAGGCCCGGTAAGTATGACAGGGGATTTTAAACAACTTGTCAATCAAATAAATAAATTAAATACATTAATTAATCTTAAAGATACAATTGCCGCAATAGCACACTTAAATAGCCTCCTAGAACCGCTCACAGATCCCATGGAGAAAATCAGTGCACTTCAAATCTTTGTCACAGATATCTTACCTCACTATAATATAAATTATGTATAATATATCATTATGGAATGTCAACGGCGTAATTAATAAAATTAATGAATTAGCCATATACCTACAAGATCAAAATATTGATATCTTGATAATTACCGAAACAAAATTAAGACCTAATCATAAATTTAAATTGCCTAGGTTTCATGTCTATAGAGAGGACAGAACGAGGAACCGCGGAGGAGGTGTGGCCATGCTGGTTAGGACTGGCATTCCACACGTACGCCTTCCTCCCATAGAATCCCCAGTCGACAACGTGTCAATACAGCTGGATGACGGAATTGTACTTACCGGAGCTTATAATTCTCCAACTTATCAACTAACTAATAATGATTTAAATAAATTTTTCTCACATAACAAAGTCCTTTTTAGCAGAAGATCTCAACGCCAGGCACGTGTCATGGTTTAACCCCAGAAGCAACAAAAACGGCAGAACGGTAAGTGCATTTTCTCTCTCGGAAAATATTGCTATCCACGCTCCCGAAACCCCGTCCTATTTCCCTCCTAATAACACGACTCCTTCTGTTATAGATATTATCATTAATAAAAGTGTTCCTTACCCTATAACTCCTATATCCATTCCTTTATTATCCAGTGATCACAATCCCATACATTTTACACTGCCCGATAAAAATTATGTTGAAAGGGTGAGAAAAATTTATAATTATAAAACTACTAATTGGCGTGTTTTCAGGCAGATAATTGATGAAAAACTTACCATTAATCGTAATTTAGAATTTCCTAATGACATTGACGCTCAGGTTGATGTCATAAGAGAAATTATTACTTATGCTAGAAACCGAACTACACGATTGATTGCTCCAAAACCTAAAAACGAAGTGATTCCTGCTGAAATGCTGAATCTGATTAAATTTAAAAATAAAATACGCAGACGTTGGCAGACTCATAGGCGCGTCATAGATAGACTAAGAATGACACAACTCCAAAACACAATTAGAGAAAAATTGGTAAAACATAGGGAGGAGTCCTGGAACGTCAGAATAGAATCTCTGACGCGAAAGGACAACTCCCTATGGCGGATGTCCCGCCTGCTAAAAAGGCCATTCGCTACAGTCCCCACATTAATTGAAAATAATGTCACCTATACTTCAAATTTAGAGAAAGCTGAGTTAATAGCCAATTATTTCCAAAAATCAAATACCACAGCCCCAAACTCCTCACCCTTTCACCATAATGTGACGAATGAGCTACAGAATATTCCTAACATTGTCCCTATCCCTCCCACAAAACTCCCAAAACTATACACCAATCCTGCAGAACTTAAATCTATACTTAAAGTCTTTCCTAACCACAAAGCTCCCGGTCCTGATTCCATACCCAATATAGTCCTTAAAAACCCCTCAAATAAAATGATATGTCAACTAGTCTATCTTATCAATTCGATTATCAAACAGCAATATTTTCCTGAGAAATGGAAAATCGGTATAATTATTCCCATACTAAAGCCAAATAAGCCCCCACATCTGACATCTAGTTATCGCCCGATCTGTCTGCTTAACACTTTGTCTAAGCTGACGGAGAGGGTGATACTAAGAATTTTAAATAATATTGTCTCTAAGAAACAATTGATCCCTACGTTTCAATTTGGCTTTAGAAAAGGGCATAGCACCACCCATGCTTTATGCAGGGTGGTGCAAGACATCTACACCTCATACAATACGAACATACGCACAATAACAAAGCTAAAAATTGACGAACAGACACTCGAGGAGCGGAACTCGGTCAAATATCTGGGCGTAACCCTCGATAAAAGACTGAGTTTCGCCCCTCATATTACCCAAGCACTCAATAGAACATACGCCACGCTAAGTCGACTTTACCCACTAGTAAATCGACGAAGTAAACTGACGACGGACAATAAACTAACACTTTATAAAGTTATTTTTAGACCAATTTTAACTTATGGCTGCGTGGTGTGGAATTTAATTTCTGCCACACAGTGTCACCGCCTCCAAGTAACTCAAAATAAATTAATCCGACTTTTGACTAACGCTAACAGATACACGCCGATAACCGAATTACATTGTGCCACCGGTCTCCCCTATATTAGGGATTACATAGACGAAATTGCACAGCAGTTCCTCACCAGTAAAATTCAGTTATCGGCGATGACTACGAACATAACACAAATTCGAGCTCACGACGACACGCGACACACTCACAAGCTACTTCACCAGAGACTACCCGTCTATTTTGATAGACGGTGACAATGACTGATTACACAAAACTCACTCAACTCGACAAAACACAAACCCTCTACCCCACTTTACTTCTCCTTCTTTTCCTTTCTTTCCATGCCCCCTAATTAAATTATATACCCAATAAAATTAATCAATCCATATAAGCCACAATTTTAATATAATGACATGTTGTCTAAGTAGGGTTTTAGTTTATTTTTCCCTGCGGTGTTTAGAATTATTACCCTCACTGCTTAATCCACCCCACTTAAATAGTAATTATTTTAATTTTCATTGTAAAAAAAATATGGAAAATAAATGCACATAAATTAGATATAAGTGTGCTATTAACAAACTAAATATTTAGACAAGTTCATCTAAGATCCTCTGCCATACCATCGGCACTCATATTATTGTTTTTTATACTTTGTATAAATTAAATATTATGATTTACAACTGTACACTGTTATGATATTAGTTAGAACTTGAAATGTAAATAGTTAAATAAAATAAAACAGTTTAAATGGTCAAAATGAATTTGTCTGTTTCTTATTATAAGCTATTTAATCAGATCGGTCGCAGCTTTTACTTTCCAAACCCCCACAGGTTTCAATTTTAAGAGGAATATTGCAGTGTGAGCTCTCTACCAAATGTATTGGAACTGAATGGAGATTTAGTTCAAATAACCAACATTTGAGATGTATGGCACTGTTGAGTCAATTCGTTTTATTTTTTCTTGTTTGTTTGTTTATGGTCTGTTATGTTATTTTATTACAAACCTATTAATTTCTGAAATTGTTGCTAAATTAGTAAATTATTAATTTTAATTATAATTTTTTATTTGATGTAACAAAAGAAGTTTTTGTCAAATTGAGAAACTCTTAATTGTAATGTACATGTTAACTGATTTCAATAAAGGGTGCGCAGTTTATTTATAAATTACCAATTTTAAGATGTGACAATTTGTGGTTTAAAGGGCTTTAATTATTTGCATAATTCTCCAAATCTAGCTTTGAAATAAATTTAATTCCAAAGCTTGCCAATAAAAATAATTATCCTTATTATGAAGCATGTTTAAAAAAAATATATATTACCAAATTGATTAACTGATGGTTATACATGGTGGGATAACGAATGTCAAAATATGGTAATTCATAGAAATGCTACTTTAAAGAAATACAAAGAAACTTCAAATTATGTCAACTATATAGAAGTTAACAAGGTTAATGCACAGGCAAAAAAGGCGAAAACAAACTGGCAAGATTATTGCACTAAGTTAAATAAAAACACACCCATTACCCCTATATGGAAAAATATACGAAAAATGAAACGCATTCCACAAAGTCATCAAGAAATTCCAGAAACTGTTATAGAGGAAAATTTTATAGATGCATCTCCCCCCTCAGTCAACAGAGAGTTGGTAGTACCAGATAACGTGAATTCCAATAAATGTAACATTAACAATAAGTTCACCCTAAACGAGCTAGATTATGCCATCAAAAGAACAAATAATACTGCGCCTGGAATTGACGATATTACCTACACTATGTTAGACGCTTTAGGACCTTCTGCACGGCAATTTTTACTTAACATTTTAAACAACATGTTTGCAAGCGGAACTTGCCCTGATTTACTCAAACAATGCGTCCTCATACTAATTCCAAAGCCTGGAAAACCAGCTAGTAATGCAAACTCTTACCGAACTATATCGCTTTTACCATGTTTGACAAAGACATATGAACGTATGATAAAGTTTCGCCTTGAACGATGGCTACATCACAAAAATATTCTACCGTACGGGCAATACGGGAGTAGGAAAGGTTCTGGTACCCAAGAAGCCATTACACACATGGTATGTGACATACAAAATACGTTATCTGAAAATAAAATACTTGGAACCATTTATTTCGGCATCAGCAAAGCATATGACAATGTCATTTTAGAGATATTATGTCAAAAAATTTTATATATTGGTGTTCCAACACAAGTTGTCAAAGCTGTTATAAATATTTATACCAACAGGTCAGTCTTTCTGAAACAAAAGAACCAATTAATTGGCCTTCGCATTACAAACCAAGGTATACCTCAGGGATTTGTACTGAGTCCTCTTTTGTTTAATTTATATACCATTGATATTCATTTGGTTTGGTCATCGAGCATAACATGTTTGCAATACGTAGATGAATCTATGTTTCTGGAAAACAATTTCCAGAAGTCATAAAAACACTTAAACTTATAGTTTATTTATTCAAGAACTGGTCGTTAGAAAACGGCTTCAACATATCCACGGAAAAAAGTGCGTTAGTTTTTTATACTAGGAAGAGATACCCTAAGTTGCAACACTTAGAAACTTGCAATTTGAAAATTCCAATACTAACATCTTATAAATACTTAGGAGTATATTTGGACCAAAAGCTTCTATGGAATAATGAAATCAAGTATACTATATCTTGGTGTGAAAAGGGCATTAATTTGCTGAGACAAATTTGTGGTTTATCCTGGAGAGCGGATCAAGGGACTGTACTCCTTTTCTATAAGAGTTACATTCGATCTATTATTAATTATGGATCCATATGGTATGGATCGGCATGTAAAACACGATTAAAGGAGATAGATAGAGTTCAATATAAAGCACTCCGAATTGCTTTGGGCGCAATGAAATCAACCCCAATTGAAGCATTACTGGTCGAAGCAGTTGAACCCCCTTTGTGGATAAGAAGAGAATACCTAGCTTGCAAATTTCTTCTTTTACAAGTTGGCAGAAAAAATCATCTGTATAAACTCAAATATGACGTATCTATACATAACCTAACATCAACCTATTTTTCAAACAAAAATAATCCACCGTTAGCGAAAGCTGAAATTTGTAATGAATTAAATCTCTGCATAGACATTATAAACTATGAATCGGTCTTAGACCTGGGCCCTGAGTTCGTATTAATGGACTCAAAATGTATTTTTCCATCCTATAATGGAATACCACAACTTATTTTTTTCAGTGTAGTAGATCAATTTCCAAACTATACAAAAGCCTACACGGATGGGTCGAAAACAAAAGACCACGTGTCATGTGGTTTTTACGTACCTGAAGGAGACTTTAGAAAATCTTAATCCCTAAATACCAACTAGGTACTCTATATTTTCAGCCGAAGCCGTAGCTATATGGAAGTGCCTTGAATTTTTAGATAGTAAAAACCTAGCGAAAAATATTTTAATTATCTCAGATTCGGCTTCAGTTTTATCAGCCATTGATAATTTCCCAAAACAAGGGGATTTTTTGTACAATTTGTTTGTTACTCAAATTATTAAACAACTTCAAGCATTAAGAACCAAAGCTGTAAGTGTCGTTTTCATCTGGGTTAAAAGCCACTGTGGCATACAAGGAAATGAGATAGTTGACAATATAATAAAATGTCAAGAAATCGACAATAGGCTACTGAGTATGGGAGTGGACAAAAGCGACGCAGCCAACACCGTCAAGAAGCATCTCAAAGAAAAATGGAATTTACATTGGAAAAATTACGGCAATTTAAAAAATACTTATTATTTTAACATCCACCGGAACATACCAGAAAAAACCTGGTTTAGCAATCTAACCATCACTAGAAAATTAACAACAACTATTATTAGAATGAGATTTAATCATGGCAGATTTCCCGCCCACCTACATAAAATTGGCATTTTAGATAACCCCTCATGCCAATGTGGATATGACTACGTAGATCTACATCATTTTCTTTTTAACTGTGAATTATACAAACACCGGTCCCTACCTGTTGTTAAAACTCTTACTGACCTTAACTTTAAACATCCGCTATGGTTACCAGAAATTTTAATAAGCAAGAATATACGTGCGTACAAAGCTTCACAAACTTTTTTTATTACCATTGGAATGGATATTTAAATTTGGTCCTTTGTTTTTCTTACCTCGTGTTTTTTTTTAACCCATGTCAACCGTGGCCTCTTTTTGTGTGTGATTACAAAAAGCCCTGATGGACCCCTGGGCGAGAAGAGCGTGTCCAATGTATTCCCCGTCCTCCTCGTATTCCCTTTCTTTGTGAACGGTATTTTAACAAATCTACGTGGCTAATGGCAATTAGCTGAAAGCCATTAAACAAACAACCAAAAAAATTCAATACATTTAGTAGAGAGCTCGTACTGCAAAATTCCTCTTAAAATTGAAGTCTGTGGGAGTTTGGAAAGTAAAAGCTGCGACCAGTCTGATTGAATAGCTTATAATAGGAAATAGACAAATTCGTTTTAGGATTTTCATTGCTAGTATAACCAGAATTCAAGTTATCGAAATAATAAAAGGATTGGAAATCAATTATTTTAGAGATAGTTTTCCTTTTTAGTTTTAATATATAGTTTTTTCTGCTGTTTGCAAAATCCCATAAAGAATATGTTTCAGCTTATACCTAATTGTGTTTATGTGTACAGTTGGCCAAAGACATCCCTGAGAAAAGGCCGTTATTCAAAATTTTTCAGATATTAACACTGAATGATTACACAGGCACACAAAAAAAGTGGTTTGTTATCGGGACCCGACATAGTAATCCCTATTTATTTCGACATGCTGAATACGAATCCGATGTCTGTTTAGCTCCATCATCCGCCATTGTTTTGTAAATAACGATAATAACCCCGTATTCATGTTCAGCACGTCGAAATATATAGGAATTACTATGTCGGATCCCGGCAAAAGATCACTTTTTCTATTTTGTGTGCCTGTGTTATTACAGGTAAAGTAAATATTTTGGCACAAAAATTATCTGAAAGTCTGTAGCCGTTATTCTAGAAGAAAATAAAGAAAAATCATTGAGGCTTATAGAGTGTTAAAGTTTTAACTGTCGTTTCTCGCTTCGAGAACTTTAACAAATGGTATTACTTCCACATCCACGTAGTGGAATGGAAGTACAGTAATCATATCGTAAAAAAAATTGTTGGAATGGGCTTAAAATATCATAAAATGTCGAGATTTAAAATTTGAGCAAAAAAATTCTATCTGTCTGTCGGTAGGTCTGTAACTTTTTCTGCGCGCACGTCTTCTCAGGAATGGTGTAAGATATTGACTACAGAAATTTGGTACACATATGTATCAAGACGAGTTCGGGAAGTAGAAGTAGTTTCAATTTTTATTATAACCTCTGCCTCAACTATTGTATTAAAATGTATTACTAATTATTTCCACATCCTAAAGTGCAAATACAGTCAAGATGTTTTCCTTTAAAGAGACTTGGATGGGAAATCTGGATGTGGAAGTAGTGATTCCTTACGCAGCGGTTCTTATAAATGATTTTATCTAGTTTCACATCTGCCTAACAATTAAATCTTGGAACAAAAATTTCTACTAGTTCCAATTAAGCTAGAACTTTGAAATTTTGCACATGTGTGTAAGTTCGGTGACAACGAAATATGGTTTTTCCAAGGTCGTTGTAATTCAAATTGGCAGACATCCCTAGATGACGAGTGGAATGCGATAAGCCATGTGACGTCATTCTAAAACTAATATGGCGGTCGCATAAAGATGGTGGATTATTTTTGTCGCCACAACCTCCTTGACATGAATATGAAATGAAAGAGTTTGACGCGAAAAATTACGTTAAGCTATGTGACGTCATTCTAAAGCCAATATAGAGGACGCACCACTCACTACAGGAAAAAAATTCTGCAATATAATGAATCATTAGCAGAAATTATCAGGGTGCGAGGCATACGTAGGTAGTGATATTCCACAAGTGCCAAAAAAAAGCGTTCGTGCGTCTTGAAAACTAAAAAGTAAAAAAAAAAAATTTGAGTAAAGCGATTTTATTTTTATGAAAGCTGCAAAAGTCAGTCAGTCATGGTATACTATATTATACCAATTAACAAAAAAACATGGTAAATGAACAAACGAAAAAAGTTGTATAACATGGATTCATATTATTTTATTAGATTATTATAGTCTGTTTTTAAACCAGGAGGATAAAACATGGTAGTTCCATTCACACCATAAAAGTAACCAGAAAATACACTAAAACCTTTTTAGCGTTTTGGGCAACCAACAATACACGACTACAGTATTTTTGTGTGTATTTTATTACATTATATAATGCATCGACCTCTATTTGACCTCTAGATATTTTATACAGCATTCATACCAATTACGCAATATAATGGCACCAAGTAGTTAGCTACTTTTACCTTCAGATTTATATAAAAAGGATTAAAAACTGACATATAATGTACAGACGATAAAATAGAAATTATAACCAAATAATTTATGACATGAAATTAAAATTTTTACAATATGTCAAAATTTACAAATATTGCCTTGTGTAGAACTGGCGAGGGCGTATCCAATCACAGATGTATGATTTAGCGCTTTAAATTTAAAAGGCTCCTCCTGGTTTAAAAACAGACTATAGTTTGATCTTTTATTTTTGATATAAAATCGTAGTTGTATGATTTAATGACGAAAGACTAAAAAGTGAGTTACTGTAATTCTCAGATGTTTTGCTTAGTTTCAAATTGAACACAGTCAACAATCAATAGCACATTTGAGACATACAGTGCAAGCGCCCACAATTTAAAACGAAAATAAATTATCAAACTAGTAAACTAATAAAATAAAAATCCACAGTATACTAATTATTAATAAATATTGCCAATGTTGCCAATTTAAAAAAATTTTAACCATCAGTTACTATATATATATATATATATATATATATATATATATATATATATATATATATATATCTATATATATATATATATATATATATATATATATATATATATATATATATATATATATATATATATGTATACTTCATTTGTTGTTCCCTCCATGATAAACACCAGATGGACCGCCCTCCAGTATTTTCATTACATTTACAATGAAATGCTTGTATATACATATTTGGGGAAGGTGTCTTTATTGGTATCTCAAGAGAGGGGTAAAGATTTGCACAAAAAAAATGTGTATATATTTTAAAGATATTATTTATTGTTAGTTCCCTCCGAACCTGTATATTATTATATTTAATAATTACTTGTACTTCCCTCCAGCACAATTGCCAGATTGTGGAGGGCGCTACGTGTTGTTGTTATTATTTCCTTATATTATTTACAGGGGCGTGTAGAGCGGGTGTGCAAGGTATGCATCGCACGCCTTCGTCTATTTTAGGGGGCGGCGGCGAGCAGCCAGATAATAGGCTATTGAATATGTCTTTAAGTAAGGGACAATTGCGCTAAGGGGTTTTTATTGTTAGTTGAACACCTAAAAATGATAAAATCACAAAATGCTACTATATTCCGGGGTGCGTTTGAGAGCCAACCGAAAACACCCAGTTTTGAGTTTTTAAAAATAATTCAAATACAGTACGAATTTGTAGATTTTACAAGAATACTTTTATATAGAAAATAAAATTTCCTATCTAAATAAGTTGTTAAATTATTTGTTTTCCTATTTTTAGTCCTAAAAATAATTAAAAAACAAAGTTAAAATTTACGAAAGTTCAATTTTTTTTCTTTTTTCCAGTAATTCGTGTAACTTTTTTTACGGCATCGTAGGTGTACATAAATGTTGAAAGAAAAAAAGGTTCTTGAAAAAGCAAAGAAATTTCTTTTTTTCTACCTGTACGAACAACGGTGACCGAGATATTGCCCTTCAAAGTTTACCAGTTTTTGCTATATTTTACCGCATTTGCTTCATACATTTTTTCTTCTAATTTTCAGTAAATCAATTTATTTTTGTGCAATAAAACAACAATTTTAAGATAATTTAATAATAATACCAGTCTCTTTAGCGTTCTAAAATAAATATTACGAAAAAGTAATTACAAACAATTAATTATGCAGATGGCAACCAACTGGTGCGAGAGTTGCCTTTAATTAGGTATAAATCTTTCGGCTGGTATTTGTTTCAATCAAAACCAAGCGTTTTGTGATAAAATGTGATTTTTATCCTTAACGCGGCCAGACTAGCAATTCGTTGCAGTTTGGTTTACTATCCTTATGAAAATAAGGATTCATAGAGGTGATAGACAGAAATATTTTGTTTTAATATATTCTGCCCTCTAGAAGCATGCTCTTGAACTATTACATGCACCCCATGTCGGGATATTGTTTTGATTGAGACAGATATTGACCGCTAGATGGAGCTTCCCCCATTTCGTCGTTTTGCAACGGCGAAAGGTTCACTTGGGAACAATAAACTCTCGTGTCAGTCGTCTCGGGAAGCCTTGCACTGACGAGCGCCACCAGCGCGAAACTGCAGTCTGCAAGTGGCCCGAGATGACTGGTGCGAGAGTTGCCTTTAATTAGGTATAAATCTTTCGGCTGGTATTTGTTTCAATCAAAACCAAGCGTTTTGTGATAAAATGTGATTTTTATCCTTAACGCGGCCAGACTAGCAATTCGTTGCAGTTTGGTTTACTATCCTTATGAAAATAAGGATTCATAGAGGTGATAGACAGAAATATTTTGTTTTAATATATTCTGCCCTCTAGAAGCATGCTCTTGAACTATTACATGCACCCCATGTCGGGATATTGTTTTGATTGAGACAGATATTGACCGCTAGATGGAGCTTCCCCCATTTCGTCGTTTTGCAACGGCGAAAGGTTCACTTGGGAACAATAAACTCTCGTGTCAGTCGTCTCGGGAAGCCTTGCACTGACGAGCGCCACCAGCGCGAAACTGCAGTCTGCAAGTGGCCCGAGATGACTGGTGCGAGAGTTGCCTTTAATTAGGTATAAATCTTTCGGCTGGTATTTGTTTCAATCAAAACCAAGCGTTTTGTGATAAAATGTGATTTTTATCCTTAACGCGGCCAGACTAGCAATTCGTTGCAGTTTGGTTTACTATCCTTATGAAAATAAGGATTCATAGAGGTGATAGACAGAAATATTTTGTTTTAATATATATATATATATATATATATATATATATATATATAATAGTAATATGTTTCATTAATAAAAAGTGATTTTTTTATTACATCCTTTAATACAGCATTCTAATTTTAAAGAAAATCTTATACAACCTGTTAAATCATAATAACTCATAATAAGTATTCTAAGCGCAGCGAAATAGGAATGGGAAGTAAGTAAAAATTTCATTTTCTCGACTCTATCCTCTTCTAAGAGTTGTAATGAGTCACCATGACAGTGCAAAATTACCGAATAGAAGACCCTGCTTGTTCCCTTATGAAATAGATATTGTCATATACTTGAGACTCAAGGTGGTAAATTGGTCTACAGTATCACCTTAGTTTCGGTAAGTCAAGATACCGAGTACGGTTTAAGTGTAAATTACAATAAAACAAAAATTATGATTTGAAACCGAGCAAATAAAAGTTATCCAAGCACGTGGTGAGTGTAAGTGAAGCAATGTGGTATAACTGAAAGCTCTTGTTGACAATGTAAGTATCTTCGAATATGAGACGCGATGGAGACCATACACTGAACATGGAGTCGCAATATATGGCATAATGCTGATATACGTGCCACAGGGTCAAGAGTGGCCGACTATAATGATACATGCGTAAAAAACATCTGCCAGATGATGTGATAAGTCCAAAACAGTTTTTGAAGTGAAGGCCTTCATGTTTTATTTATGAAACAATTTTCTTAACATCTCGGTAAAACACATTTTCACATACAAATAAGGCTAGTTTACTTGATATATTTTACTTTCATGGATTTGCCTACGCAATTCTTAGGACACGCTTATAATAAATAATTCTCTACCTTAAATCCTTGAACTGGTCCTCTACAAACGTAGTCTAAATCTTGCTCAAATGCTGTTATTAATAAAAACAACCCAGCTGTAGATCCTGCGGACAAGGCCCTCCTGGGAAATGTATCCTTTTTGGCGGTTACTGGATAACCATGTTCTAAAGTCCAACCGTCAGTGTTTCTCCCATGGGCCATATAATCTTTATATAACATTCTGTAAAGTTACAATTGTTATATTATATCTGAATGCACGAGTTGGTTTATCAACAAACTCCTTCATATTTTTTAGTGACATTTTTTCAGTAAAATAAAATGGGCACTAAAATCTGGGGAGAACAAGAAAGTGAAATGTAAAAACAAATAATTTGCAAATTATGATTCCATATTGATTGCAAATCAGAAAAAAACATACTTTTTAAGTCACCCCAACAATTCATTTAATAAAAATTAAAAAGTACCAGAATAGGAAAAAAACTAGGTATTCATATATTACTTTAAGATATAGAGAGTAAACTGCTCCTAAAATGAAACTGTTATATATTTTATGCAACAGCAAAAAATGAATGTATGAATTGCACATCACGAACTGAATTCTAATGCTGCGGCTGGTGCTTGTTTCAATCAAAACCAAGCATTTTGTTGTAGAATGTGATTTCTATACTTAACGCGGCCAGGCTCGCAATTATTTGCAGTTCGGTTTATTATCCTTATGAAAATAGCACGCTGTTTACTATATATATATATATATATATATACATATATACTACTATATATATATATATATATATATATATATATATATATATATATATATATATATATATATATATATATCTATATATATATATATATATATATATATATATATTTAAAAACAAAGTTCCCAATATCTAGGTAATAGGTTAAATGCACACAAATATACAAAAAACTGTAGTACGGCACTCAATAAACACAAAAAATCAGAAAAACACGAATTTGACTATGACAATACACGAATTTTAACCATCGAACCCAACAAAAAAAAAAAGAGAAATTATGGAAATGATACACATACATAAAAATAAAAAAGCTGTAAACGACAAAACTGAAATAAATAACCTTAGCAAGATATACTACAATGTGTTGTAGCATGTTTTGGGGTTCCTGACAGATAAATTCTGTACAAGAAGCCCCTATGCATGTTATAGCGCATTGTAAGTATATTGCTATTTTTAAATAAGCATAAAATTTGTGTAATGCATATGATTCTTCGTCGCAAAACAGGGTTTTAATTCACACAATAAACAAAAAACAATACCAATATTCTTATTATATAAAAATGCAAAATTTATAAATATTAACAATAACGTTACTACCGCCATCTACATTCGAGAGGTACGTTCCTCAAGGAAGTACCGGTATAGTCGGATTTCTGTCTGGTCATCGCGGCCATTCCGCGAAGTAACTTACTTTCCGCCAAGCCACGCTGCAGAACAATCAGATAAAAAAATTTCCTCATAAAAATTTATTATTATATTATTATTATGTTTAAAATGAATCCGTCCAAAAAAAGAAAGAAACACAGAAAAATATTTTGCAATGAAGTCATGCTGTCTAGGTAAGCTTACATTAAAATATTGTAACCAAAAAAAAATCACTAACCTTAAAACCTTAAACCTTATTTTAGATGTTAATGTACGACTCATAGAAATATTAATAAACAAATTTTCTGATGAAGGCTAAGGGACCCTAGCCGAAACGTTAAACCGATGTACCTTATTATATATATATATATATATATATATATATATATATATATATATATATATATATATATATATATACGTATGCACAGTACGTTGTCATATCCAAAGTAGGTACTAGCTACACGCTGTCACCTCATATATAACGCTGCTACATCCAATTTCGGAGGTGACAGCGTTTTGCCTTGTTTTCAACTTTATAAGCTTATAGATGCCATCAGAAACCTATACTCAAATTTTTGTGTGGAGGTCAAAAAGTTACGTCTACACCCGCAAATTAAATTTTTAGTTCCACTATATATCAGTGGCGCTGCTATCGACTTCATTTGTATAATAGTTAGTGCGTTGATACATCCGTCTATATATAGTAATTTTAGTATGATGTATTATACGCTATTACATCCAAATATTGGCAACATCGCGAACGCCAGAATGGCCATTTATTAAGTGTTTTTAAAAAATGTATCGGGTTTACAGGATTACAGTATGCTGAGTTGGGCGCTGCTTAGAATATTTAAAAATGTGTGGGTCATCAGTTATCACGTAAAATTCTCTTCCGCTTCCAAATGCTGACGCGTTCTAAACTTTTTGAGGCAGATAGTTGCTGTTTTTTTATCGGTAGACTGTATAAATCTGAATAAGTACCTAGCCTGGCGAATACAAATATCTTCTGTTTATTTTGTTAGTCGAGAAAATTAAAAAAAAACAGGTTTTTGAAAACACAAAAAATATTCGGATAAAGCTGTAAACATAAAGTTATTTGTCGATTTGTTTAAATCCAATTTCAGAATAATTAAATTTAACCTCAAAACTAACAAACGTCAAAGGAACTAACTTACTCCTTTAAACCCAAAATATTATAATCGTATTCTTAAGAAGATTACGAAAAAATGAAAATCAGGAAAGTCGGTATAATTTCTGCGATCGAACACGAATGTAGAGGTTCTTAAAGTAAAAATGTAGGTTTATGACATATGAGAATTATAATCGCCATGTAGTTAGCCCTATCATTACAGAGAAAAACTGATAACTTTTTTCCATTGTCTACTGTATAATGGTGGGAATTCTTTCTATTTTCAAAATATTTTATATTGAAATAGGTTAAGAATATAATGAAACGTGGAAATTTTAGAATCTATTCTATTGTGGTGGTAAAATAATAAAAAACAAATTTTCAAAACAAATTTCTATCTTGAAATATATTTAGATATTATTTAAAAAAAATGTTCACAATTTTTTTATTTTCTAAAATTTATTTTTTGAAATGTTTAGAATGTCATGAAACGTGGAAATTTTAAACTTGAGTAATACAATTTTTTACCCATCATCCATTTTGTACAAAATATTTAAAACATTTTTTTAAAATAGGTTAGAATGTCACAAAACGTAAAAATTTTAAATTTGGGCAAACATTTTTTTCCATCACCCATTTTATAAAAAATTTTGAAAATTTCTAAATTTTTTTCTATCTTAAAATTTTCAACAAATTTTTTTTTTCAAAAAAATTATTATTTTTTTAAATAGGTTTAGAATGCCATGAAATGTGGAAATTTTAAATTTGAACAAAGAAAAAAAATTCCATATATTTTAGCTATAAAATTTTTTAAAAAAATGTTGGTAAAAAAATTTTAAATTTTTTTTTTCTGAAATAGGTTTAGAATGTCATGAAACGTGGAAATTTATAATTTTAGCAAAAAAAAATGTTTTCATTATTTATTCCTTTTAGATGGTCCAGTGAAAGTATAACCATTTCTTCGCTGACAGTAGCGTCAGCTACCTACCAAATTTGACTGTTCTCAGTCAAGTAGTTTTGTAGTTACTGCACCAACAGACAGACAGACTGACGGGATTGAAAAACCTATATTTTCGTAATGTACATGATCTGAAACGTTAAAATCCGGAAAAATCTCGGAGGGTGATTTTTTTTCGAATACAATACTTCCGTTCGGTATGCGAGGGAAGTAAAAAATGTATTAAAATAATTATTTATTCATGAAAATAACGATTCGTGTACACAATTTTTTTACCAAAAATGTTCTGCTATGAGCAGTTTATTGTCGTTTTTTTTTAAATTTTTAGAAGCGGTGCTCCTTAATTAAAAAAAATAAAGACTTAAGAATGCAACGTTCAGTGGCGTTCACTATTGAAACGTATTTCTATTTCTTACGTATTATTCATTCAGTTATTGCCACTGAGGAAGAGATATTGGTTGTTTATTTTATTATTCCCTGAAATATAAATTGTTAACACAAAAAATCGTAAAAGTGAATTGAAAACATTAATTTTTTCTACAAGCTGCATATGTTACTCATGTTGATACAAAATTATCTATGAAAATAAAAAGATGTAACTTATTGTTGTGCAATAAATATCGGCTAGTAAGGACTTAATGGATTTCCCACAATAATACATTTATTTGACTTAAACTTACCGGAAAGATATTTAATCTTATCTTATTGTAATTCCATAATATTGACGTTACTTTTATGAAGCCTAACCTCTTGATCATGAAAATAAATAGTATATTATTCAACGAGCATATAATGATGGCTACTATTCACGATGGTAAAGTTTAAGACACGAGCCGCAGGCGAGTGTCGTAAATCACCAGAGTGAATAATAGCCATTATATGCGAGTAGAATACTATGCTTTGTCCACGACTATTAAATATTTAATATTTATTTAATTCATCTTTAATTCATTTCTCCTATTTAGGAAAGATTCATATGTCATAATATATAATTTTCTCGATATTTCGGGCAACAAGTTTAATGTGGCGATTTCTGCAGTTTCCTTTATCTCTGGCGGTGTCAAAGAAATCTCGTTTTCACTGTCAGTATCCATTTATTTAATTTTATTACTCTTTTTGAGTACCTAATGTGTAAAATTATTATAAATAACGTTGGCGTTGAAATGACAAATTTTGACGTTTCAAATCAGAATTACGCTTTGACACATTGTCATGGCTTACTAATAAAATAATACAGTTTCTAGGCACAGCTAAATGGTTTCAAAAACAATGTTGGGGATTGCCGTGCGTTGCTAATAGATGATGCTTTGAAAACAAATTACTCATGTAGTTTTTGAGTGTTCATTAAAGTACCTTTTCGGCATGTACCATTGAGTGCTTCCTAGAAACCTTAAAGAGACAACACTTGTCTTTTGGTTGCTGCAATTTTGACATTTTGAATTTTTAGAAAAATGTCACAAATGTCAATTCTTATAAACAACTGACTGTCCTCATTATTCACTGCAATCAGTGAATAATGAAATCATTATTCACTGTAGGGAATAATGGATAGCATTATCATTGAGGAAACACGTACATAATGAGTACATTATTTAATAGTCGTGGACAAAAGTTATTATTACATACTCGCGCTTCATAATGAGATGTCATTGAAAGCTCGAAAAACGTCCAAAATATCAGATAACCAACAAATGCTATGCATGCAATGTTAGAGAGATCTTTGATTCAATTTACTGTAGTATGTTTTATCTATGTTTTATTTAAATGTTATGTTGAACTTGAACTAAAAACAAATATAAAAAGGCATTGGCTCAAATAACGTTTTATTTTCGCGATCATGTTAAACGAAAGAACCCACCACCTCCTTGCTTTTAAATATTGCTTCTTTAAATATTTTCTGAATACCAATACCAATACATTGAAAACTATATTCTTTAAAGCTATCTCGACGAAGAGGACATTGTTTTTGGCATTTTTTCAAATATCAACAATTGATTGTAATAAAGTTAAGAAAACAATTATGTAGATAGTTTAAATTTAGTTAATTTATTAAGAAAGTTTTAATATTTAAGTTGAAATTATATCCAGGGAGTTGTATTATTCGATGGACAAAATATTTTTAAATGTTTTTCGAAAAATAAGAAAAATAAGAAAAAAGATCCTATAACAGATTTAAAAGCGCTTCACTTCGGAGATCTAGTGATAAAATTAATTTTTATTCTCTTCAGTATTACGGTTTAAAGATAATTAAATTAAATTCGATATAAAAAACACTTTTTGGACTTCCCACCAAATATTTTTATTACCATTCGAAATAATCTACAGGATGATATTTTTTTGGGAAACAGGACCCCTTTGGCCTGCGAACTTTTTTTACGTCGATACTAACTGTCCTTTCACAAAAAGACTTTTCTTTTTATCATTTAACTTTTTGGCCTGTTGCATTTTTTTGACATCTCGTGCTCCTTGGGCGATATTTGGCAAAATACACCTTGGCTAAATTCTTACTATGGTCAATATAGTTATTTTTAGCTGAAATTGTATTATTTAAAATTCTAATGGTAAAACTCATTATTTTGAAAAAAACTAAGGTTTTGGAGAATCTTGGAAATTATTACTTAAAGTAATAAGAATACCCCATAGGTACTCCTATAAGCGTTTTATTTGCCGAATTCGAATAAATTATCTTTAAAAATGTGAAGGATAAATAAGAATATCAGAGAGAAACTCTCAGACTTATGTTATGTCCATTTCTTTCTTATCTATGATCATAGAATAATCTGTAAAATTTTTCCTATCGAATATTTTAACTTCATTTAATGGTATTGACGACGTTTTCACAAGCTTGCTAAGTACTGTCACAGTCAACAACATGTTTAAATCATATTAACAATTTACAGAGCAATACATTTAAAACAGGTAAATAAGCTATTAATAAAATTAGTTTTATTGGCACAGATACAAAACAATATATTAAATCGACACACAGATCAGCATTAATTCACAACACATCGAAACTTCTTTCATAACAACGAATTAAATATAATTAAGCATATATATGGCTTTTACCACTTTTTATTAAATATAATAACTTGAAAGCTAAGAAGCATGGAAGAAAACTTTAGAATTAGTATTTTATCATTACCATTTACCATTTAATGCTAAAATATAAAAATCGGTAAAGGTATTTACACAGAACTTCCCTCGTTATTTGCGCATGAGGTCGCTCTAAAAATTTTTCAATTACGAAATGACATTGGGAATAATAATCGGAATATAGTTATTGCTATTGTTACAAAGAAAACCTGGTAACTTTTGGTCAAGAAAATATACAGAGTTCTCATCCAACAGCAAAAGTTCAATACTAAATAGCAGGTGCCACATATGGCAGGCTTGCGCAAATACCTTTACAAATGTCCGAAATGACTGAATTATTTCTTGGGATGACCACCCTGTACATTTTTCAATAAAAGTATAATAGGTGCATATGCCAGATATTATTGCCATCTGTCACATTTTCAATCCAACATTCACGTAATGGAGTATAGTGTGTGGTTAAGAAATTTCATTTTTTTAAAAATTTTTCAAAAGATGTTGGTAAAATAATTTTCAAAATTTTTTCTTCTGAAATAGGTTTAAAATATCAAACGTAGAAATTTTAAATTTGAGCAAAAAGGAAAGTTTCCTTCTATTATATAGTAGTGCTAAAAAAAGTTTAAAAATTAAAAATTACGTATTTTTTAAAATAGGTTTAGAATCCTATGAAACGTGAAAATTTTAAATTTGAGGAAATAAAAAAAAATTCGATCTATTTTGGTGGTAAAAACTTTTTGAAAAATGTTGGTGAAAAAAATTTTCAAATTTTTTTTTCTGAAATACCTAGGTTTAGAATGTCATTTAAATTTGAGCATTCTAGTGTTAAATTTTTTTCCAAACTGGTAACAAAATGTTGCAAATTTTTTTTTCCGAAATTGGTTTGGAATATCATGAAACGTGGAAATTTTAAATTTGAGCAAAAAAATTTTTTTCGTCTGTTCTATAGTAGTAATACATAAATGGATTAAAAATGTTTTAAAATTTTTAAAAAAATTCTTCAAAACCGTTTTTAAATTTGTTTGAATAGTTTTAGAATGTCATGGAAACGTGGATAGTTAAAATCTGAACAAAGAAAAAAAATTGTATCTTAGTGGTAAATAGATTTAGAACACTATGAAACGTGGAAATTTGAAATGTGAAGAAATAAAAAAAAAATCCATCTATTTTAGTGGTAAACAAATGTTCAAAAACGGTAAAAAAAATTTCAAAATATTTTTTTTTCTGAATCAGGCTTAGAATGCCATGAAACGTGAAAATTTTAAATTCGAAGAAAGAAAAAAAAATTATTTCATTTTAGTAGTAAAAATTTTTTCAAAAATATTGGTTAAAAAATTTTTCAAATTTTTTTTTCCTAAAATAGGTTAAGCGTGTCATGAAACGTGGAATTTTAAATTTGAGCAAAAAAAAATTAGTTTCACTATTTATTCCGTTTAGATGGTCCACCCAGTGAAATTTCTACCATGTCTTCGCTGACAGTAGCGTCAATTACCTACTAAGTTTGACTGCTCTCCGTCAAGTAGTTTTTTAGTAAATGCACCAACAGACAGACAGACAGACAGACTGACGGAATTGAAAAACCCATATTTTCGTAATCTACGTGTTCTGAAACGTCAGAATCCGAAAAAATCTCGGAGGGTGATTTTTTCTCGAATACAATACTTCCCTTCGGTATGCGAGGGAAGTAAAAACACGAAATAATATATAAAGTGCATATAATCTATATTCATTTCAATAAATGTAAAATGTGTTCTAAATATTGAAAATAACTAACATCGTGAAGGTGAATCATTCAAAGTAAACTCTAGATATTCGGTATCATTTCCGCGCTATTTTTATGAAATTTAACTGGGAGACCGTAATAAAATTTTACCTAGGGACTTGTATAGTCTGTTTAATAATAAGAAATACTTGGAACACTGAGTCCTTTTTTAAACTGAAAGCAAAGTAGGTACGTATTACGCACGTTTCTTAAAGAAATCTTGAGCCGCACTTTGGTTTCAATGAAAGTGAAATTTTCACTAAGTGAAAAATGTTTGTTAATGACATAAGATTTTATTTTCAAAATAAATGTAAATATATTATTGTATGCACATAAATAATCTGTTAAATATTCAATATCTCATTGAACATGTTAAATGCCCAAATGATAAAGAATTATAGAAAAATTACAAATGCATTATGATCCTTAATTTGATGTAAGGCAGAATACTTGTAATTAGGAGCCACATTTTATTAAGTTTTTTGATGAAGCACAAAAAAATACGACTTGCAAAATATCGAAACTAATTAATATACAGTTTATCTTTCAGGTTTCAACCAACTTCACATATATTAGGTGATATGTCAATTTTATTTTCAAAAACTATTAAGACACTTCTAAAAAGCTTATTTGGAAACCAAAATATGACTCATATGCGTCCAAATAGTTTAAAATAATTTATTTTGGTTTCACATCTTTGATTGAAAACAAAAATCCGCTGCCCGAGGAATTATTACTTCTTCATCCAAATTTTCTATCCAAGTTTATTTAAATGAAAACATATCGATATTATATTTACACTCTAGTGAGTGGAAATAATTGCTCACAGAATTGAAAAAATATAATTGAACTCGTCTACTCCGAGGTAATAATGAAGGTAGTCCAAAACTTTTTGAGAACAGGTTATGCGGAGTGACACACGTTATAAAAAAAATTGAGGCCTGGCTTCTAACACATACACCCAATTCTAAGTTTCTGAGCTCTTTACTTATTTTTACCTCAATCCTTCAACAGAATCATCTCAAAATGTAATCTAGTTCCAAATGTTGTTATACATGTACCATGTTTTAATTATGTTTTTCACTCTCACTCCATTATTAAAGATATTAACAAAATAAAATTAATATGTTGACTTAATATTTGGTATGCGTATATTGATAATTAATCGAATAAATATGAGATCACGTTTTTGAGAACAACTGCAAAATTTTAGAATAAAAAATTATGAAAAAATTTCCTCATACAAAAAATGCCGCACTTTAATGGTACCTAAAGTATTATTTACATAGTAGGCATATTTTTCAAGAAATAATGATTCGAGTACATAAACTTTTTGCCAAAAATGTACTGCTATGAGTAGTTTATTTTCGAGTTTTTTCAATTTTTTTTGAAGCGGTGCTCCATAACTAAAAACATTAAGACTTACGACACAATGTTTAGCGAATGTTCACTTTCGAAATTTGTATTTCTATTTCTTACATATTATTCGTTCAGATACTGCCACTGTGTACAAGTGAATTGAAATCATTAACTTTTACTATAAGTTGCATAATATGTTACTTATCTACGGAAATACAGAAGAAGTTTTATGTAAATATATAGGGTGTCTCCCTTAAAACTCCTGCTGCTGTTTTATTGATAACTAAAAGAGATATTTGAATTATGTACATAGCTATGACCAGAATATGTAAGTAACTTCAGTTTTTAATAATAACGATCTCGCTACAAATTAAAGCATACACATGCATGGCATAATCTGAACAATTTTCGAAAAATCAGCGGTTTTCGAGATATTTCAACTTAAATATTAAAATTTTCTTAATAAGACTCGCCATAACATTTTTTAAATAAACTGATTTAAAATTTTGTGAATAACTGTTTTATTAACTTTATTTGATCAACTGCTAAAAATAATATTTTCTCAAATTTTACATGAAAATATATAGGTGCCTCAACAAATAATAATGCACCTATCTAAAACTTATTTTAAAAAAGTTATGGCATTTTTCTTACTCAAAAACATTATATGAAATGTAAATATCTGTAAAATCAGTGTCTTCTCGTAAATTGTTCATATTACAAAAGTTGCTTAGAGTAGGTATATTTTTCCCCACATGCACCTCTTTTCAAGGTTCCTGATGGTTCCTTCAGGTTCCTCATTTTGATGCAAAAAATACTCTAACGTTTGATTCACTAATGAAGATTTCGATCTCAAATATTAGGGCAATAGACGTGTAAAACAGGTTTGTATAACATTCGAGCTACTTTTTCTTATTAAAAATAAGTAGGTAGTAGACTGACAAAAAGTAATACATAAAGACTGAAAGAATTTTAAAAATATGCGTTTTTTAAGGTGGATGCGAAATTTGTTAAACATTTTAACATTTTCCGATTTCGCTAAATTATTTCGACATAAGATTATTAACCAAACATTCAAAAGACTTAATCCAAATTCTTATTATGCGTGATGTTTATGAGTATATTAAATATATGCTAGGAATATACCACATTTATAGACTGTTTATAGCACCTTCTGTGCTAGAGATAGTTTTCAGACAATATAGTTTTCAATGTATTGGTATTGAGAAAATATTTAAAGAGACAAAATTTAACAGAAAGGAGGGTAGATAACGCATTATTTTTTTGTTTATCATGATCGTGAAAATAAAAAGTGTTAAGCATTACGAATAGATCAAATTTATATAAAAAATACTACAGTAAGTTTCATTAAAGATGTCTAGAACTGAGCATATTTGTTGGTTTTCTGACATTTAGGATGTTTTTCGAGTTTTAAATTACATTTATTTATGAAGCGCAAGTATGTTTTATATACATTTATATCGAAACAGATCTCCGGTTTCTTTTCGTATTTCACCAAAAAGATGTAATACACTATATAGATACCAGGCTTTATAAAAATTACGTCAATATTATGGAAATACAATAAATATTAAATATTTTTCGGTCAGGATTCTGTCAAATAAATGTAAATTATATAATTTTATGTACTGAACGTAATATTTTGGGAAACCCATGAAGTACTTACTAGCCGACATTTATTGCACAGATGGATTTATTATCGAAAATCCCTTAAGCTCCTACCAGCTGAAATGTTTCTAAATAATTTAGTAGCCATAACACAGAACAGTGCATTATATATTTGTAAATACAGGGAGTTGTATTATTCGATTGAAGAAATATTTTTAATTCTTTGGCGAAAAATAAACAAAAAGTTTCCATTATATAGGATTAGAAATGCATCATTTCGGAGATCTACAGTGATAAAATTAATTTTTATACTCTTCAGTTTTACAGAGTTTTAAAGATAAAATATTCAAATTCCGTATAAAATAATCGGTAAAGGTATTTACACAGAACTTCCCTCTTTATGTATACCGGGCGGCCACTCTAAAAAATTATTAACTGCGAAACCACATATGAGAATAATAATCGGAAGATATTATTACAAAGAAAACTTGGTAACTTTTGGTCAAAAAAATATACAGAGTGGTCATCCGATAGCAAAAATTCAATGTTAAATAAAAGGTGCCAAATATGGAAGGCTTGCGTAAATACCTTTACAACATGGTTCAATTATTTTTTAGGATGACCATCCTGTTATAACAGGTGTCTTCCTTGTCAAGAGCGTTAACTATATGTCAAATATTATTGCCATCTGTCATATTTTCGGTTCCATATCCACGTAGTGGAGTGGAAGTATAGTGGGAAGATACAAATGAATGTTTCAAATAAAAATTGTAGATAATTAAGTTATCTATTGACCCGTTTAAACCTCAATTGGGCACAATTTTACCTCCTTATCCACGTAGTGAAGTGAAATTAAAGTAATCGTAAAAAATAATTCAATTTTTTTTTCCTTGCAAAAATCAGTTTTTGTTCAAAAAGTAGTTATTTTGTAAATATTATTGTTTTTTTTAAATCGTCTCGTCTACTAATTAAATAAAACCACTTTGAATTTCGTGTTGATAAGTTGAGTAGTTTAATTATTATAAATAATTATTTCGCGTGCCACTCTTCTCCGCGTTTATTGGAGAAATAGCAATAAACAATTCAGGTAGTTCAATAGATAACTTTATTGTCTACAATTGTTATCCGAAACATTTTATTGTATCTTTTCAAGCAAAAAGATTATCGCTAAGAGACCTGTCTTTTGCCAAAATTTTATTGGCTGCAGAAAAATAAACAGAAGAGATTATTATTCGTAAATGTTGGTACATTTTTCGTGGAGTAAAATTAATCAAAACCTTAATTAATTAGCTAATCAAAACTTTTTTTTGTTTTCAACTAGGTTATGTAATGAAATAAAAGAAAGTTTTCCAGAATAGGGTAGCCGCTTTGTCCTATGAATCCCTAAATAATGAGCCAATTTATGTACCTGACGCCAATTTTAAATTTCATCTCAATAAATATAAAAAATATCAATTCAATGTGTAGGACAAAATGAGAGATGAGGAAATTATATAGAAAAAATGTTTTATGTATTTCCCGTAGATATCATGGTACCATTAATTTGTCGTTACTATATAATGTAAAATTGGTTATGACTGGTGAATTAAATTCGATAGATTGAAATCGACGAACTCGTACTGGAATTTACACCACACTGGACTACACTGAAAGGCAAAGAAATCGGAATAGATATTTTGAATAGTTAAATGGAATATTGTTATTTCAACAATTTACGGTGAAGAAATATGAAGAGATGGAATAATGTTCCATATACCGTTCAATGCGTTAAAAAACGATAAATAAATATGCACGCCTCCTCAGGTTCATTTGCAATCATTATTGTTCAAATTTCAATTAGGACCTGGTTTAATTGTTGTACAGTTAATATGTATAATAAAAGAATATGTATAATTAGTCACATAAAATATATTGATTTGAAAAATATTAAAATTAAAGTTAACTTAAAAAATCTTTAAGAGGACTAACTACTGTAATTTTAGATTTCTAGTGTTGAACAGAGTACAAGATATTTATTTAAAGAGATTACATTTTTTTTATATACACATTGCGTTTTAATATTTCTAACAGTAATAATGTGTATGAAAACAAATATTGAGGTAAATATTCCTAAAAAAAGTTTTGCAGCAAGAACAATTATTATTGACAACGCAAGTAAAAAGCCTGCTAATACAGCGAAACCCAATTCAAACTATCAAGAGGGAAAGAATGTGGACAGAATTAAGGTAAACAATAAAAATAAAGAGAAGGCAATAGCTAAAAGATATGTTTTAGGATTGGTTAAACAATAGTGATTTTGGCAATTTGTCAGTACTAGAGCCGCAACAATTAAAAGATGAGAATGAAGTAAACTGTTGGTGACAAGTCGTTTACAGTTTTACAACCCGTAAAGGTTGAAAGTAATATAAACATCAACTGTTATTCAATAGGTACTAGTCCCGACGCAGACGTAGATTTTTGAAAAACTACACAATTTGATCGGCTGCCTTCGGAGCAAATGTACTAATTTATATTTGTTTTAAAGATATATTTTTTGAAAATTACATATCTATTAGTTGTTTATTATCTATTCGAATATATTATTTATTAATTCACATTATGTAATTAACAAGTTCTTAAAGTAAAAGTATTTTTTGAAAATTTTGATGTTTAGATTATCCTTAATATGAAAAAGAATGATAAAATTTATTTTTGACATGTGTATACATATTTATTTATAAAATATTAAGTTGTATAAATAAGTTTTTAAATTTATTTAAATCAGAGGTTTTAACCATCTGTTTCGTAAATACGTTTTGATAGTGGAGATAAGTCTTTACAAATAATACTGAGGGAGATGGAATGTATCTTTCTCTTGGCTTGTTTAGCAGTATTTGTGGATGACAGTCGAATTTAGAGTTAAACTTTACTCTAAATTAGTAGGTACAACATTAAAGTTTTTTTATGTCTAAGATCATATTATAAATATCAAAATTTTAGACAAATACCTTTATCATTATCATTGATAAGCCAAAAATATTTTTGTATTGATTGATTGATTGATTGATTGATTTGTCAGCGTAAGATGGGCATTGCTGCCGATTCCGGGCATCCATGGAAGTTCGTTCCAACACGCATCTTGGTCGTCCGTCGAACACGCCCAATGGACGGCCATACCACATGTCAGAACCAAATCTCGAATGTTTTATATACCGCCGAACTGGCTGCATACGCCTGGTTGGACAGTGGATATGCTTGTTGTCAGCAGCGAGTGCCGCATGGGGTGGGAATACAGGATGGGAGCTGTAGGTGTTTGTGAGATGCTTTTTTTAAGTTTCCATGCATCTATTAAGTTTCCATCTGTCATCATCGACTGGGGTGTACAGGTGTTTGCGAAATGCTTCTTTTCAGTTTCCATGCTTCTTTTAAGTTTCCTGTATGTAAAAATTAAAAATAACATGGTATAAAGGTAAAAAGTGGTAAAATCGTAAAAAAGTAGGTAACTGAATGACTGTATCTCAATCAATCTTTATCACCATTTTAACGGAATTACGTCAGCTTTCCTTTTTGTGAACGAATGCCTATACCTAAATCCACTCAGAGAAAAGTTATACACAAACATTAAAAGAAAAAGAAAGAATCGAAAATTTTCGATTTTTAAATAGTTTTTTTGACTTATTTTGTTTAAAAAAATTGTTGACTTAGGAAATTTGATTGTCTACAAAGAACCGAATTATGTGTATATACTAAAAATGTATAGCTTTTGAGTGATAGTTAAAAAAACTACAAGGTACACAAATTACTCCGTTCTCAAAAATTTAAGCCTAAGTTTAATAGCACTTTATGGATTTATCATTTTTTGTGTACAATTGAACATATGAAGCAATAAAATATCTTCAACGAATTAGTTCCTTATTTAGTTATATAGTCAAGAGCCTAGAGTGAAGAAAATGTAATTGACAATAAATGAATTATGTGTAACCAGACCCTGTGTTTCTGTTATCATTTTATTTATTTAAAGAACACGATTTCTAAATTGTAGTTCCATTTGTCACAAATATGTCATTGAGTGTATGTACTACATCAGCTCATGAACTGGTACCTGTTGGTAATATACTTGAAAATGGTGGTAATGTATTTGAAAAATAAAATACATTTATTTCGTATTTAAGCATTTTGCTTTAAAATCAGTTGTTAAACAATAAATAAGGCAAATGTAATTTAATTTGATGTCTTACCAAAAGTCAAGTAAAAATGAGAGAAGAGTTGTACCTTTGTTTTTTTTATTTTAATCAGAAAAAGACTAATACGATTCAAATGTATTGATCCCTCACTTTTACTGCGAATATCTCAGAAATGGAGGAGCGAAAAAAATTATGTGTGTATTATGTCTATTCTAACTCATTCGTCGATTTGAATAATGTACTTTGAACAGTTTTGAAGTTCTGCTAAGGTATATTGAAAAATGCCCTACTTTTTAAGGAAACTTTGACCATGCCAGTTTTAAATACATATCTTGAAAAATATGCCTACTATGTAAGTAATATTTTAGATACCGATAAAGCACGCCATTTTTTGTACCATGAAATTTTTGTATAATTTTTTTTTATTTTGCAATTATTCTCAAAAACGTAACCTCATATTTATTCACTTATTTATCAATGTATTTAATTTTTTTTAATAAAATAATTAATTATATAAAACTAAAGCATTTTCAAAAAAATCGGTAAAGGTGTTTGCACAAAACTTCCCTCCTTATTTGTGCATCTCGGTCACTCTAAAAAATTAATAATTCCGAAATGACATTGAAAATAACAATCGGAATATAGTTATCACTATTATTACAAAGAAAACCTGATAAATTTTGGTAAAAAAATATACAGATTGCTCATCCAACAATAAAAGTTCAATAATAAATGACAGGTACCAAATATGGAAAGATTGCGTAAATACCTTTACAAATGTCCGCCATGACTGAATTATTTCTTGCGATGACTACCCTGTACATTTTTCAATAAAAGTTTAACAGGTGCACATTCCAAATATTATTGCCATCTGTCACATTTTCAATTCCTCATTGACGTGGAGTGCACGTATAGTGGTGATTAAAAAATTTTTTAAAATTTTTCAAGTATTGGTAATGTTTCCAAATTTTTTTGCTTCTGAAATATGTTTAGAATGTCATGAAACGTGGAAATTTTAAATTTGTGCAAAAAGAATTTTTTTTCCATCTATTTTGGTGGTGAAATATTTTTCCAAGATGGTAAAAAAATGTTGCAATTTTTTTCCAAAATAGGTTTGGAATGTCATGAAACGTGGAAATTTTAATTTTGAGCAAAAACAAATTTTTCATCTATTCTATAGTAGTGAGTAGATTAAAACATTTTTCAAAAATATTTTTAAATTTGTTTTTGTTGAAATAGGTTTAGAATGCCATGGAAACGTGGAAATTTTAAATTTGAACAAAGAAAAAAAATTTGCCATCTATTTTTGTAGTAAAATTTTTTCAAAAATTGTGAAAGAATTTTCTAAATTTTTTTTTCTTAAATAGGTTTAGAACGCTATGAAACGTGAAAATTTTAAATTTCGAAAAAAAGAAAAACAAATTTCCCTCTATTTTAGTGGTAAAAAAATTTTCAAAAATGTTGGTAAAATTTTTTTTTTTTTAAATTTAAAAAAATGTTGGAAATTTTAAATTTGAAAGAAAATTTTTTTTCATTTTAGTGGTAAAAATGTTTTCAAGTGTTGGTGAAAAAAATTTTCAAAATATTATTTTCTGAAATAGATTTAGTTTGTCATGAAACGTGGAAATTTTAAATTTCAGCAAAACCAATTTTGTTTCATTATTTACTCCCTTTAGTCGGTCCACCCTATATATTTTGAAGTGAAATTTTAACCATTTCTTCGCTGACAGTAGAGCGTCATTTACCTACCACCACTCTCCGTCAAGTAGTTTTTTAGTTAATGCACCAACAGACAGACAGACAGACTGACGGAATTGAAAAACCTATATTTTCGTAATCTACGTGTTCTGAAACGTCAAAATCCGAAAAAGTCTCGGAGGGTGATTTTTTCTCGAATACAATACTTCCCTTCGGTATGCGAGGGAGGTAAAAAAGAATTGGTATATATCAAATATTAATTTAGTTATCAAGTGCAATAGATAATATTATTGCAAGCTTGTAAGCTTGCAATAATAAGTATTACCTATTGCTATAATTTAATTAATATCAACGGTGACATCCTCTCTCAAAATGTGCAAATTATTATCGTATTCATTTATTCATTGGTACGTGGACAAAAGTAAAAGTAATATCATGAACTTAAAACCCATGGGGACACGTCATAGTCAAAACATTACTTTCTTAAAATTTACAATCGGGCATATTGATTCAACGATATATATGTACATTTTATCACTGTGGATAATGACAGGACGTTCCTATTTCCAGAGATATGGCAACGTTGTTAGATGTAATAACGAACTATCAGTATCTTCACATATATATATTTAGGATGTGAAAACGTATCTTCAGTATCCTACAAAAATGAGCAAACAAAAAATAAGAAATCATTTCCCCTCTCTTGAAATCTGGATTCTGGAGATTCCCCTCAGCATATATAGATCAAATTAATAGCGGTAAATAAATGGAATGACTCGGATATGGGGACGCCTCTTCTATATGACGGAGGTGACAACTTAACTAGTATCAATATATATATATATATATATATATATATATATATATATATATATATATATACTGCAAATGATTGCGAGCCTGGCCGCATTACGTATAGAAATCACATTCTACAACAAAACGCTTGGTTTTGATTGAAACAAGCACCAGCCGAAATAATTATTCCTAATTAAAGGAAACTCTCGTACCAGCCGTCTTAGACTAACTTGCATACTGCAGTTTCGCACTTCCTGGTGCTTATCAGTGCAAGGCGAGCCCGAGATGACTAGTACAAGAGCCTGGGTTAACCAAGTGGCCAGATCGACGTTGTAAAACGACGAAATGAGGGAGGCTCCATCTAGCGACAGCTGCCTGTCGCAATAATATCCCGACATGGGGCACGTAATAGTAAACAGCGTGCTTCCAGAGGGCAGAATATATTACAAAAAAAACATTTCTGTCAATCACCTCTGTGAATCCTTATTTTCATAAGGATAATAAACCAAACTGCAAATAATTGCGAGCCTGGCCGCGTTAAGTATAGAAATCACATTCTACAACAAAACGCATGGTTTTGATTGAAACAAGTACCAGCCGAAAGAATTATTCCTAATATTTCCTAATTAAATTATTATTATTATCCTTATGAAAATAAGGATTCACAGAGGTGATTGACAGAAATATTTTATTTTAATATATTCTGCCCTCTGGAAGCATGCTGTTTACTATTACGTGCCCCATGTCGGGATATTATTGTTTTGATTGCAACAGGCAGCTGTCGCTAGATGCAGCCTCCCCATTTCGTCGTTTTACAACGTCAATCTGGCCACTTGGTTAACCCAGGCTCTTGTACTAGTCGTCTCGGGCTCGCCTTGCACTGATGAGCACCAGGAAGTGCGAAACTGCAGTATGCAAGTTAGTCTGAGACAGCTGGTACGAGAGTTTCCTTTAATTAGGAATAATTTTTTCGGCTGGTGCTTGTTTGTATGTGTATATATATATATATATATATATATATATATATATATATATATATATATATATATATATATATATATATATATATATATATATATATATATATATATATATATATATATATATATATATATATATATATATATATATATATATATGAAAAATACTAGGTTCACGGGTTGATTCGCCTCGACGTTTTGGCTCCCACTTTGGAGCCATTTTCAAGAGAAAAGGGAAGAAGAATCGATAATCTATGGGATATGGGAGGTCTAGTCTAGGAAGTGTAAGGAATGGTTCGAGTACGGGGCCTCAATCTGCCTACTCCCCAGGTCGAACCGTGGTTCGTCTCTGAGATCTCAATCTCAGTTCTTAGAGAGAACCGACGAGTTGTGGGTTGGGGTGAGGTATTTATAGTAGGATTGGTGGGTGTGGCGAGCACTGGTGCAGAACGGTTGCGCATGGTAGGAGGGTTGCTGTGTGGTCTTGGTAAGGGTTGTATAGTTAGTGGAGTTATTAGTGATTTCCAAGCAGTTGGAAGTCGAAGACTGTCGTCCCATTTGTTTAAACAATTAGGACGCTTCTCGATGTCAATTGCTTCGCGGATCGTTCGTGTTTTTAGGGAATATATAGGTGCTATTGTTTTTGTGTTGTCAAAGTCTATGTTATGTCCAGTCTGGAGACGGTGTTGGGCTAAGGATCAGGTAGGATCAGTTTTTCTGACCGCTAAGCGATGTTCGTATACCCTGTTGTTAATGCGTCTGTTTGTTTGTCCAATGTAAGTTTGGGGACAGTCGGAGCAAGGTATTTCGTAAACGCCATGGGAGTCATTAGGGACTTGGTCTTTTGGGGACTTGATAAGGTTGGAAATAGTCTGTTGTGTTGTGAATATTGTCTTTATGTTGTTTGCTTTTAAGACTTTGGAGATTCGAAGGTGTCATCAACGCATCTTAACCAGCACGTAGGTTTCAGGTCAGAAGTACTGAGGGCTTGAGTTTCGAAGTGGTCCATGAAGATGTTGGCTATGACGGGGGATAGAGGTGATCCCATAGGGGCTCCACTTATTTGTTTATGGAAATTATTTTGGAAGAGAAAGTAGGTGTTTGACAAGCAATGTTCTAGGAGGGATAGGGTACTGGGAGAAATGTCGTGTTTGGTTTTGAGGGTGTTTAGGGCTTCAGAGAGTGGGATATTCGTGAATAATGATACAATGTCGAAACTGACTAGTATATCATTCTTCGAAATAGTGTATTGTTGCAGGAGGTCGATAAAATGAGCGGAGTTTTTGACATAGGATGACGCCCTTTCGGCGATAGGTTGAAGGGCGCTGGCTAAGTGTTCAGCTAGTTTGTGGGTTGGGGAACGAAAGGCACTAACAATGTGTCTTAAAGGAATGTTTGGTTTATGAATTTTAGGAAGCCCGTAGATTCTAGGAACTCGAGAAGACTTTTCTCGTGGAATTAGGGATTTACCGATATCTGGATGGAGGTCAGAGTTGTTGATGATTGTCTTGATTTTCTTTTCCAGATAGGTAGTAGGGTCGTGTTGAATTGGTCTGTAATCAGTACTTGTTACTAGGTCGTTCATTTTTCGTAGGTAGTCAGATGTATTAAGGATAACAGTGGCGTTACCTTTGTCTGCTGGTAGAATAGTCAGTTCGTCATTGTTATATAAGTCTTTTAGGGCTCGTCTTTTTCGTAAGGGTGGGTTGGATTTGGGAGGTTTGGCTGTTCGAAGTATTCTGGAAATGTCTTGTCTGGTGTCTTCAGCTTGGTTGTCTGGAAGGTGGGATATAGAGTTTTCGATTTGGGAAATAATAGCCTCAGTTGGGATGGAGTTAGGGGAAATAGCAAAGTTAAAACCTTTAGCTAAAGCTTGAAGAGCTGGGTCACTGATGGGAAAGTCGGAAAAGTTATGGACTACATTATTGGGAACCATTGGAGTGGTGGAGTGTGGTTTCTGTTTAGTGATGAGCTGTGAAAGTTTTTGTTTTTGGGTGATAGTCTTTTGTTCTGCTATGTGTTGTGCTGTATCGTTAGAGAGTCGGTCAAATGTGTCCCAAAGTATTGGATGAATGAAAGAAGTGTGGATCTGGGAGTAGGTTTTGTATATCAATGTGTTGGTGGTGTTGAGGTTATGTCTTGTGTTATGTATGGAATTTCTAAGTAGAGCAGAGTTTGCCTTATCAAGAATTCTGGAAATGGAGCGGGATTTAGTGTGATGTTTAAGTTGTAAAGATTTTGGAATGACCTGATGATCACGACAGGCTTTTAGGAAGGTAAGATCACAAAGGAGTTTGGATTTGCGGATAAGAAGTTTACTATAGGTCTTAGTCAGAGAATAAATTTCCTCCCCGTAGAGGCGAATGAAATGTTCGGATAGGTTTTCGCGGTTGTCTGTATGAAAAATACTAGGTTCACGGGTTGAACTGCGTCTGAGATTATTTGAGTCTCGACGTTTCGGCTCCCACTTTGGAGCCATTTTCAAGAGAAAAGGGAAGAAGAATCGATAATCTATGGGATATGGGAGGTCTAGTCTAGGAAGTGCCCCTTTAACTAGGAATAAATCTTTCGGCTGGTATTAGTTACAATCAAAACCAAACGTTTTGTGGTCAAATGTGATTTTTAAACTTAACGCTGTCTTGGAAAAGAGACTCTAAACATTATTTTTGCTTTAACACTCGCTTGGAAATGTTGATTTTTAAGCAAATGACAGTGATTTTTCAAACGTTTTAAGCAAATTAATCAAAAAGGATCACATTTACAAAAAAGCTCGTCATTAAATAAAAGTTAGATTATCAAATGACAATGAAATATATATATACCGGGTGAGTCACGAATTGCGCTCGCCCCGATATTTCCTAAAACATTTGGAATAGAAAATTTAAATTTGGAGGCCTTATTACACGACTACAATGCCATCTTTTCAATAAAAAATCGAGTTTGGTGCACATCCCGTTTGACCGGAAATGCCCACAACTTTCGATTTTTAAATGAAACACCCTATATATTTTTACATTTTTTGAATCTAGAGGAAATTTTGAATACAATACATCCATTTTGGTCACTTTTTGCTAACATTAAGAAATTTATTAAAAAATCTATTTCTGAATCCAGAGTATTGTGGTGCCCAAAATATATTTTAGTTTGTGTGCTACGTTACTATAAAAATAAAAGAAGCAATATGATTGCATTACTTAATTCTCTAGAGGCGTTTAAAATTTTTAAATGTGATTTTTACCCACTAACTCGGTTTTTTTAAATGGGAATTTAATCGTTCACCAACATTTTTAAATACCTCATTTTCATACGAATCTAATGATACCAAAATTTTGAAAATTTGCTCAGAAATATTTGAGATTTCAGCCAAAATACAATGCAACCAAGCTTTTAGAAACATGCGGCTAATAGATAATAGATTAGTGGGCTTTGAAAACTAAAATGGCACATTTCTGTGTAAAACCTAATAACATTGGAAAAATCATAGTAGCCATTGAATGTAATAAAACAATATCAGCTGTCAGACAGATACAAAATAAAGCGTTGCGGAAATCTCTTTGAGTAAAAATTAAAGAAAATGAATAATTTTGGTAGAAATGAAAAGGTCGATATGTTACTGATATATGGAGAGCGTCTCAAAAATTCAACTGCAGCTGCAGAACTGTATCAGCAACGATATCCCAACAGACGTCATCCAAGCAGACACTTGTTTGCCAGAGTGGAACAAGAATTAAAAAACGAACCCAATCAACAAGGTGACCATCAAACATTTATTGTAAGTGAGGACAAAGAAATTGATGTATTAGGATTTGTGATGGTAGACCCAACAACATCAACAAGGGCATTGTCAATGGAATGCGACATTTTAAAGAATTTTAAAGAAACATAAGTTTCGGTCTTAGAAATACTAAATACACCAACATCTTTATGGAGATGATAACGGCAATAGGCTAGTATATTGCAACTTGTTCTTAAATGCAGTACAACAAAACCCAGGTTTTCCTTTTCATATTTTATATTCAGATGAAAGTAGGTTTACGAACCAAGGTATGTTTAACAGAAATAATACTAGGTACTGGGCTCAAGAAAATCCGACGTTGGTAGGGCGGGGGAATATTCAGGAAAAATTTGGGTTTAACTGTTGGCTTGGAGTACTTGGAGATCGAATAATTGGACCCATATTTTTTGATGGAACACTTACTAGCATACTGGCGAACGATATTTATTCTTTTTACAAAACCAGACAGCAGAATTTCTTGACTTACTTCCTCTTGCCTATTTACAAAATCTGTTTTTCCAACAAGATGGTGCTCCCCCACATAATTCCAGAAGAGTGATGGAATATTTAAACAACTTGCATGGTGAACGCCTTATCGCAAATCAAGGTCATATCAAGTTGCCTCCTAGGTCACCTGACTTAATACCCCTCGACTATTATGTATGGGGCACTCTCAAAAATAAAGTTTATAAAACTTCTTCAAATACCCGTGAGGAGCTGCAATATAAAGTTGTACGGGCTCTTAATGAAATAACGCCGGCTGAATTGCGTAGAGCCATTCAAGCAACTGTACGCAGAGCCGAATTGTGTATAGAAAAAAATGGTGGGCATTTTGAACAATATCTATAAATGTCAATTTATGTTTTAATTATATTAATTATTTTCAAGATACCTACTGTTACCTAGTTTAAGTTTAATTGTTCAAACGGAATTGATTTTTATTTATTTATAGGCCCGATATTTATGTTCATTTAAATAAAACTCTGAAAACCGAACTGATGTCGCATTCTATTGCAAATGTCCTTGTGGATGTAATTGTGTTTACCTCCACATACCTATGCTAAACTTAATTGTAACGTTCTTTGCGCTCACAATTATTAAATGTTTGATAGCTCAAGATTGCCTATAACTACACGATTCTGTCTGACAGCTGATATTGTTTTATTACATTCAATAGCTACTATAATTTTTCCAATGTTATTAGGTTACCAGATTTACACAGAAATGTGCCGTTTTAGTTTCCAAAGCCCACTAATCTATTATCTATTAGTCGCATGTTTCTAAAAGCTTGGTTGCATTGTATTTTGGCTGAAATCTCAAATATTTCTGAGCGGATTTTCAAAATTTTGGTATCATTAGATTCGTATGAAAATGAGGTATTTAAAAATGTTGGTGAACGATTAAATTCCCATTTAAAAAAACCGAGTTAGTGGGTAAAAATCACATTTAAAAATTTTAAACGCCTCTAGAGAATTAAGTAATGCAATCATATTGCTCTTTTAATTTTTATAGTAACGTAGCACACAAACTGAAATATATTTTGGGCACCACAGCACTCTGGATTCAGAAATAGATTTTTTAATAAAATTTTTAATGTTTATCAAAAGTGACCAAAATGGATATATTGTATTCAAAATTTCCTCTAGATTCCAAAAATGTAAAAATATATAGGGTGTTCCATTTAAAAATAGAAAGTTGTGGGCTTTTCCGGTCAAACCGGATGTGCACCAAACTTGATTTTTTATTGAAAAGATGGCATTTTAGTCGTTTAATAAGGCCTCCAAATTTCAATTTTCTATTCCAAATATTTTAGGAAATATCGGGGCGAACGCAATTCGTGACTCACACGGTATATCTATATATATATATATATACACCGAAACGTTTACAAAAATTATAATGAAATAAATGCATATCGCATAAAACTTCCACTTTTAATGAACCGAAACCCAAGAACTAAATCCTCAAAAATATATAATTAAACAAGGTTCAAGAACAACCAAAGAAACTAACCTTTCTTTCAAAACTATATATATATATATATATATATATATATATATATATATATATATATATATATATATATATATATATATAGGCAGATGCAGATGAGATTTTATCATAAATCTGAGTCCTGCTCATAGTTTTCAGAATACGCAAATTCTTTATAAAGAAGTGATATTTACTTGCAAAACAAACGCTTACAAGTGTGTCGCACCTCACGCGGGCAGCGTATTGGCATTTGACGCATTATCTGTATTGGCAATGCTTACTATGTTTCAGAATCATTCTTTTTATTAAATCTTCTGAGATACAAGATACTATTTATTGTCTTATAGCATACGCATTAATCAGACAATATTTACTGCGGTCCAAGAAGAGATAACAAACACGCGCCCCAGTGAAGCAATAATAATACACACAAAAAATATGTATTTTGAGAAACTTTATAAATTTTTTGCGCCTGATGTGAGACCAGGCTTAACGTTGCTTCTGCTGATTGGTCCAGGTTAAACGCCGATTTGTCTCGATTTGTCTTTTTTACGTTACAAAATATTGCTGCCAATTGCGTTGGTGTTTTTTGCTTTTCTAAAGTGGCATTAAGTTTGATAACACAATTTATTAAATCAGCACAATTATTTTGTGAAGAAATTTCTATTAACCTTTTAATGCCCATCGAGTCCTTCTACAATGACGACGTGTTTACCATGCACCTCTGAATCATTTTGATGGTCTACTAAGTTAGAATGAGTGTTACCATTATTTTGATTGCTTTGGTCGATCCCCTCTTTTTCAACATTCTTCGGAAATTCCATATCCATTACATCAAAAAAATTCTCAAGGACATAATGGCCAAGACTAAGCCTAGCAAGTAATTTTCCACCACTTGGGGTTAACCGTGGTGTGTTTTGAAAATTAATTCCAAATTTTTCTTGGACTGCACAAAGGTGTTTACAAAACATGCCACCTGCACCTGATGAACAATGACACATTGCTAATAATAATAAATGTCTTTTACGGTACGAGTCAAAAAACATTTGATATAAAATCCACTAAAGTACATATATTGAATGCCATGCGTCTCTGCAAGACAATGTCTTTGAATATGCGAATAGAGGCCTCGACAAAGTTGTTTGTGTTGTCCCCTAGTCAAAAAATTCTTTCTATGACGTAAACATCATTCTTCTCTTCTCTGCCAAAGTACATTAACATATTTTTTTAAATTTTCACGCTGCTCAACTACTTCGTTATTATGAAATTAATACATGAATACTATGCTTGATCAAATGTTGGTGCTTACATGACCCCTTGAAACAGCTTCATTATATTTCCTCTTTCATCTTTGGGAATATTATTGCGAATGTTCCATAGCCAACGCCAAAATGCTTGACATACATGACATAAACAAAGAAGAAGCGTTGGTTTCGGTTGCTTTGATATAGAAAATACAGATAACAAAGCATTTTTCTCGGCAGCGCTATCTTCTGTCATAAATATATTTAGATGACCAACATTACCAAAACCGTTGCTTTTAAGAGATTCTTAATAAATTAAATGCTAATGTAAAATTTGCTTCCATGCATTATTATTGGAGTTAACACAATAACAATTAGAGGATTTTCCTTATAACTATATTGGCTATTCCCATTTCTATGTATGCTTCGGCCATTTTTAAGACATTTATGACGTTTTATTCATCACGGCCTCCAAAATGTGCATTTCTGCAAATCAGAAAAGATTGTCTGAGACATGTTAACAAATAAAAGAAAATGTGAAATGAAATTCAGTTTGAAAATAATAATAATTTTTATATGAAAAGATAGTAATACCTCCATTTTTCAAATAAGTGCTTAACTTGACATACTGTGAGGTTTATTATTTGCCGAGGCCAATGAAGGTTAGCTGCAGCAGCTTAATGACAGCTCTATAACATATTCTCATGATAATTTCTTGCAGTAGCATTGGTCATTCTGTCAGTGAGGTATTAAAGGAACGTTTTTCGAACATTTGGAGCAATTCTCAGATAGCTACAAGCTACATCAACGGTTATGCGATAAGAATGATGAAACATAATCTACAAGGGGAAACTTAAAAACTACATAATTTAAAACTCATGTTAAAACTTACGGTAATGCAACTGTTCAAGCCGTTTTCCAAATGCTTGTCATTTTTGATGGTGTATTTGTTTATTACTTTGAATTTAAAATCAATTGTTGCATTGCACACTTTATCACGAACTCTACAGTCTTCTCATTTTCTTTGCTTGACTTTATCAAAACTCTCATGTTGACATACATAAATCCTGTCATCATATCTTTTTGCAGACAGATATGTGTAACGCACTAACCAATTAGTACGAGTATTCGCACTAAATTCAGTAACCCACTTATCACACTAAACGCCATTAATCATATTGTCTATTTTCTTAAATCGAATACTCGCATTAAAACTGTCTTCGCTTTTAAAATGTTCAAGTATTGTAGTTTCTAAATTACACGTGTTAACTAATATCGTCTTGTAATCCATTCGAAGCAATACATATGATAAACAATTAGCAATGTTTAATAGATACCAAAATATCCACATAATCTAAATAATTTCGTACGGCAATACTTGTCATCGCATAGACTGATTCAGGTGCCGAATCGACACAGTAAATATTGTCTCCAGTTAATGCAAGTGCAGTGCGGTTATTCTATACTGCAATTCATAACATTGAAGAAAAGGGATAATTCTGAATCGTAGTAAGCATTGCCAATACAAAAAGTGCGTTAAGCTTAGTTCATAATATAATGCATTTCAAAGCAGCACCACTCTGTATCGTAGTAAAGAGTGCCAATACGCATGCGGGGGTACACTGTATACTGAAATTTGCTAGTTCTGTAACTAAGAAAATTGCATCAGCTTTTAGCTTTCACTGGGTAAGCTAGCGCATTCGTGACTTTTATTCCACATTGCCACATATTAAGGATGATTCTTATTGATGCAAATTATTCGTGCTATCTGATTTATACTTACGTTTTGTTTTTAAATAGCTCGCTCCTGTCTAACATGTTAAAGGTAAAACACAGTCCATCTTCAGTGAGAGCTGGTGTGAAGAGGTTGTAACAACTTTCATTTAGTAAAGTCCATTTGCAGGAAAACAAGACATTTTCAAATTGGGGTGCAATCTAAGGAAGCGATTATTAATTTATGTACCAAAAGATACTATTACTGCATGCAATTTTAATACAAAGTTTCAACCGTATTGATTTTTGAAAATTTTTGAGTTAAAATGTATTTCTTGGAACAAAAAATATCTTTCTCCGGCAAGAATCGGCAAAGTGACAATTTCCTTACTTCATAAACAACAGTGAATAGATTTTTATTATTCTTTCTGTAATGTCTTTCAAGACTACGTAAATGAATGTTAAAAAATCCCACTCCTAGCTTTTTATTTCGTGGTGGTTCCTAGTCCCTCTAAAGGAGTGAAAAATAAATAAAAAACTAACAAATGGAGTTGATAGAGAACTAAATTATAAGAATAAAACATGGTTTACAATTTTTCGTGAAAATATATATTTTTCAAGTTATAACCATTTGAAAATTGCGATATAACGATTAAAAAATTGGTACTTCGAGACGGTTTTCAAAAAATAACTCAATGTGTTATACATCATGAGATAGTGGTAAAGCACATAAATGTGAACTGTAAAATGTATATAAAAAACAATTAAATTTTGAAGACCTTACTCGTTGAGACTTCCAAGAATTCCAATTAATGAATAATTATTTTTGATCTCTGAATCAAACGTCAAACTAAAATTACGTAAAATAAATAAATTATTCATTTTACTTCCACATCCACGTAGTGGATTGGAAGTATAGAAATAGTAAAAAAAATTTCAAAATTTTCTTTTCTTGAAATCGGTTTAGAATGGCATAAAACGTCGAGATTTTAAATTTGAGCGAAAAAAAATTTCTCTCTGTCGGTCTGTCGCGTCGGTCTGTCGGTCTGTCGGTCTATCTGTCTGTAACTTTTTTTTGTCAGGACGCTTTCTCCGGAACGGTTTAAGATATTGACTTGAAATTTTGTACACGTATGTATTATAATGAGATCTGGAACAGGATTGTTTTTTGAAGATATCCGGTGAAGGGTTGTGGGGTAAATATGGGGAAATATGTAAAGCAAGCTGGCAAGAGTACAGAAACTTGAAATTAGCTGTATGTACTACAAGCCAAGGCCTCAGATTTTTTTACAATGTTTTTAAACCCCCACCACCACCCCATTCTTCATTATTAAAGGGGTTGCTAAAATTAAATTGAGATATTCATTTGAAATTTGGCACACGTATGTATTATAACGACGTCTGGACTAGATTATATTTTGAAATGATTCCGTTGAAGGGTTGGGGGTTAAATAGGGGTAAATAGGGGAAAATAAGTAGAGCAAGCTGGTAAGAGTACGGAAACTTGAAATTTGATGTATGTACTACAAGCCAAGACCTCCGGTTTTTTGTAATGTTTTTCAACCCCCCACCAACCCTTCTTCATTATTAAACGGGTTGCTAAAATAAAATTGAGATATTCATTTATAATTTGGTACACGTATATATTATAACGACATCTGGAACTAGACTATATTTTGAAATGATTCCGTTGAAGGGTTGGGGGTTAAATAGGGGTAGATAGGGGAAAATAAGTAAAGCAAGCTGGTAAGAGTACAGAAACTTGAAATTCGGTGTATGTATTAGAAGCCGAGGTCTCAGATTAGTTATATTATTTTTCAACCCCCACCACCCCTACTCCATTATTAAAGAGGTTGATAAAATAAAATTGAAATATTCACTTGAAATTTGGTACACGTATGTATTATAACTACATCTGGAACTAGATTATATTTTGAAAAGCTACCGTTGAAGGGTTGGGGCTTAAATACGGTAAAATAGGGGAAAATAAGTAAAGCAAGTTGGTATGAGTACAGAAACTTGAAATTGAGTATGTACTAGAAGTTAAAGACTCAAATTTTTTAAAAACATTTTTCCATCCCCCACCACCCCTACTCCATTATTAAAGGGGTTGATAAAATAAAATTGAGATATTGATATAAAATTTTGTACACGTATGTAGTATAACGACATCTGAAACTAGATTATATTTTGAGATGATTCCGTTGAAAGGTTGGGGGTTAAATAGGGGTAAATAGAGAAAAATAAGTAAAGCAAGCTGATAAGACTACAAAAACTTGAAATTCGGTGTATGTACTAGAAGCGAAGGTCTCAGATTATTTCCATTATTTTTCAACCCCCACCACCCTTACTCCATGGTAGATAGGGAAACTAAGTAAAGCAAGCGGGTAAGTGTATAGAAATTTGTGATTTGGTGTAGATACTCAAGGCGATGGCCTCAGATTTTTCGATAATATTTTCCATCCCCCCATCACCCCCACTCCCTTATAAAAAGAGTTGATAAAATTAAATTTAGATTTTCACTTGAAACTTGTTACACGTATAACAATATCTTAAACTGGATTATATTTTGACATGACTGCGTTGAACGAATGGGGGTAATTGGTAGTAAATAGGGAAAAATAAGTAAAGCAAGCTGGTAAAGGTACAGAAACTTGAAATTCGGCGTATGTCCAAGAAGTCAAGGCCTCGCATTTTTTGGTAATATTTTTCAACCCCCACCACCTTTAATCCAATATTAAAGGGGTTGATAAAATGAAATCGAGATATTCACTTGAAATTTGGGACACGTATGTATTATAACGACATCTGGAGCTAGATTATATTTTAAGATGGTTCCGTTGAAGGGTTGAGGGTCGAATACGAGTAAATTGGGGAAAATAAATAAATCATGCTGGTAAGAGTACATATATATGGGATTTGGTGTATGTACTAGAAACCAAGGCCCCAGATTTCTTTCTAATATTTTTCAAACACCACCATCTCCGCTCCATTATTAATGGGTTTGATAACATAAAATCGAGATATTTACTTGAAAGTTAGTACACGGATGTATTGTAATAACATCTGATTGAGATGATGCCACTGAGGGGGTGGGTCGTGGTAGGTTGTGAATAGGGGAAAATAAGTAGGATAAACTAAAAAATTCATTTTTAATGTATTTGGTAGAAACCAACGCCTCAAACTTTTCTGACATGTGCTCCAAATATTATTAAAATTCTATGACCAATAATTTTCACACACTAGAGTGCAAATCTAGTCAAGATGTTTCCTTCAAAGTGACTTTGATGAAAAATCTGGGTGTGGAAGTAGTGATTCCGTAGGCAGCGTTTTTTATGTACTATTTGAATTCAAAGTATATTCAAAATATATCCCATATGGTTAGTAACTGAAATATATTATGTAAAGTATGTAAAGCATATTATAAGAAGAAACCAAAGATTAAAAGACAATCCATAGAAGCAATTTTTAATTGCAAAAATTTGTTCTCAATTTGCGAAATTGCAATGAAATTTTTAGCATATTTGCCAGAGTGCATCTTCATAGATATGATGTAACGATGCATTCAGTTGTTATATTATAAAGTTGTTAAATCCGAGATCACGAAGAAAATCTGTCTAGTAAAAGAAACTAAAAAATGTAAATTTCAATTTTGTATTAATTAAAATATTGCTAAGGTCACTAACCCAAATTAAATTAAAAATGACAAAACGTAAGCTTAACACAGTATACTCAAAACCCTATTGATATTGTTCTTATACCCAATATCGTTGGATGATCTCCATGGACTCTTATTTGCCCTTTTGAAATATAAAATGGGATAATTGTTGGAGATATTCATTATTAGTTCTTTGAACAACTCATCCCACCAAATAGCTCGACTCTCCAGGAAACTTGATCTCCGATACTACTTTTTAACAACATGTTTTCGCACAGGGTAGATTTTTGAGCATATCAGCCAAAGAGAGGAAAATGGAAAATACCTATATTGTTATATTTTGAGCTGTGCTGGGAATTGTGTTTTGAATGAATTTTGATTTTGCATTCTTAGAAAAAATATTTTAGTGATATTACAGTGAATTCATCTTTGATAAAAGTTGGGTGCCAGACAGTACGAGGACTACCGAATGTTTGTACCTACAGTACTCAGATCAAACTACACAATAACTTAGTATGAGGTCTATCTACTGTAGATTCACTCCCTCAGGGCTCGAATAAATCTGACCGCTCTAAAATCGCACACTGTGGCCTGTAAGCTTAGTTTCAATGAAACATGTTTTGAAAGTAACACATAACAAGTATATTAACAAAAATAGATTTTTCCTGAGATGGAATATGTTTTTCTAATAATTGCTAAAAGTAAAAGTTAACAAGTTAATGTTTGACGGTTGAACCGAGTAGTTGAAGATTGAGTATTTACTGTTTAGAATAGTTATTATGGGGAAATCACGTGAGGGGCAAAGCCCTAGTGCACTGTGAAATCTCCGAGGAGACCCGTGATGAGAGTACATATACAGTGGAGTTTTCCTGAGGCTGGCGTAATTGCGGAGAATAGTGGAAGAATTCCCGAAGTGATCCGGAATAACTGCGATTCCGACTATTTAGTTTCATGGTGTTGACTCCGATTGTGGTATTGCTGTTGTTCGGGGCCATAGAGACGTGCCCGTTGGTGGATTTGGACACTAGGGATTGTATAGTGATGTTTAGATATAAGTATTGGAAGGTGAGACTTGGAGGAGAGACTCAGACTTAGAAATAGCAGTATAGGTATATAAGTGAAGTACTCATATGTAGATATTAAGCAGGCACTAATATAGGTGACGTATAAAGACTTTACTGAAAAGAGACAGAAATGAGTTCCAAAGGTGCGGTTTTTTTGCACGTAATAAGTGAATGGACACAGAGAGTTACAAGTGTAGTAACTAAGAAGAAACAGGACTCAGAAATACCAGTGGCAGGACACTAAAAGGTGGTAAAATTTAGCAAATAATTGAAATTTATTAATACCTTCAGAGAATATGTGCCATTTCTTTCTTGATAAGCTTATGTATGTATTGCACTTGATGCATGCTGCACGACAGACTAGGAATTGTGCTTGGAATTAGAAATATGGGATATAGTGAATGACAATATGATGGAAGAAGGAAACGTGATAAAAACAAGAGGAAAGAGAGGGCAGGAGAGGACAGGTTTGAAAGGGAGATACGGAAGCTTGAAAAGGAGTGCGAAAGTCAAAGTCAAATAGGGAGGAGGGATTCTATCGCTAGAAAGCCACAATGAGCAGAAGCAAAGAAACCTAGGAAAATGTTCTGCCCAGGAACAATCGGACATGAAGAGGGTCTGGATAGATCTTTTCAGGAAATTCGGAAATAAACAGAAAGAGGTGAGGCAACTCAGAAAAAAAATAAAAGCAAGGAGAAAAGGAGAGATTAATTAATACGGTTAGGAGCAATATTGAAAATGTGAGGGAGGCAACCAGTAGAGTATCTGGTGGTAAGTTACAATTTAATAAGAGTGAAAGAGAATGTGTGAATGAAAACATGAAAGAAATAGAAGGGGCATGTATAACTATGTTTAAAGAGTGGATAGAGTGTAAAACAAGACTGGAAGAGGAGATGAAAGGAAAAGAGGAATGACAAAATAATGCTATGATGTGGATTGAAATGAAAAAGGAAAATGAGAGGGAAAGAAATAAAATAAAAGACTGGATGAGGGGAACTGAGAAAAACTAAATAAGGGGAACATGGGTGGTCCGCCTATGAAAATGTAGAGTGAGACAAAAAAAGGGTGGTTCTAGAGGCGGATCGCGCTAGGCAAGTGTCGCAAGGCGCAATAAGTAAGTAGCCCATCTGCAAGGAAATAGAGAATGAACCCAGAGGCTTAATGGTTTCAAGGAGCGCCACCGAAACGGAGAGAAAGAGAGAGAGTACAAGTGAGAGTGAGTAGGAAACAAAGAGAGTTAAGAGAAATAAGAAAACTTTTGCGGAAGCAGCTAAAGTGGGAGTTATAGAAAGGCTTGAAAAGGGAACAGGGTGGAGAACACCTCCTAAGGAGGAAAAATCAGAGCTCACTGTATGAAAAGAGGGCTTGGAAGAAGGTAAACCCATTTAGGAGGAGATTAAGAAACAATGGGCTTGTTCCATGATATTCTTTTTAAATGGTTTTTATACTTTTTCATATAGTATTCGATATTCTCATTATATACTTAAAATTTCGTATTATTAACTTTTTCCGTTCTCGAGATATAATTAGTTGAAATTAGTAATAGTTGCAAAAACCGAGCGCTCATTTGTGACGTCACTATACGCAAGTGACGTAGGAAAAATGGCTTTCTGGGACCTTTCAAATTTAACCTGAAAAGTCGAAAAACATGGAATTTTTAAACGCTGGTAACTAAATAAATACGTCGATTGGAAGTTCGTTCTATGTGTCTACGAAAAGGAGAAGGTCGGCGATGAATTCTAATCGTAAATTGCAGGGTCGAAATCGAAAATTCGTTCCGGCAGGAGCGAGAGAAAATTGTAATTTTTTGACATTTCACCAAATTGTACTCCCCTACTGTCAAGTAGTAAGCAAAATAAACAATACTTCGAAAACACTTATAATTATAACCAATAAGGAGCATCAAGTCTATTGAGATCGCCGTGTCTATGCGTATAGTGACGTAGCGCCTGGCCACGCCCCATTTTCGCGAGATGGAAATTTGTAGTAGTTTTTAAGATACTAAACGTGCGAATAAGATTCTGATTTTTTGCAGATCCATTAATTTATACATGCACTTTCGATTTATGAAATAAAAAAAATGCCGAACAAGCCCATTAAAAGTAGCTAAAGAAAACAAAGGGATGATAGGAGTTTACATTACAAATGGTGGAGGAGTGGTCTAGGTACCGCAATTCCTTGAACACGGTCATAGAATTAGGGAGATACTCAGGCAAAAGGATTAAATCCTCCTTTTAGTAAGTTAAAGATAGGCAATACTCGACACCCCAAATTCTTATTACGGGCGTCGAGAAAGGGCTAAAGGAGGAAGAATTCCTCGAACTACTTTTCGAGGAAAATTCTGAACTTAGGGATAACTTTACTGCACAAGAGCAGAAATGTCAAAGTAATAGCGAGAAAGAGGTCCAGAAATCCCCAAAAAGAAAATTGGGTGGTCCAGTGTAGTGGTGCAATTGCAAAATACCTGCTAAAGCGTGGATCTGGTGGTTAGATGCGTGGAGGAGTATGTGGAAGTGGCCGTGTGCTTCAGGTGCAGCAGGTACGGGCATGTAAACAAGTATTGCAAGCAGAGGCTGGCTTGTGTCGTCTGCGGCAGTGGTCACGAGGGAAGAACCTGTGAGGGACGACAGGAAGAATGTGTAAACTGTAGAGAGCTGGATAGAGTCCCAAGGGACCACAGAGCACATGATAGAAGCTGCCCGGTTTTTATCAGGCAGGCCGAGCGTTCTAGAAGAGCTATGAAATTCTGCGATGGATAAATTACCTTTCTGCAGATAAATCTCGGACGAGGCCGGGCAGCGGCTGAGTTAATGCGGGAGAGAGCGAATGAATGAGAGGTGGATATAGTTCTAGTTCAAGAACCATATGCAAGAGGTATTGAGTGGTTTAAACGTTATAGAAAAAATGGAAAAAGTAAAGCTGAGATATGGGTAAACGAAAAAATCCAAGGAGTAACTGGGTAGACGCAAGGAATGAGAGAAAATATTGCATGTGTGAAAATAAAAATGAAAGATAAAAAATGTGTGATGGTGTTAAATGTGTATGATAAGCCGGGGAAGGAATGAAACTGATGTAGGGGATGAAAAATTTACGTAATGGATTGGAGAAATTTTAGAAGAGAAATTGCGGAACATGAAGACGATGATCTGACTGAAATTGAATGGGTGGTGGAGAGATTCAGTAATTATTGCCAGAGAGCCTGTGAGTAGCACATAAGACGAATTAGAGTGTTTGAAGAAAATGAAATGTGGTGGAATGGTGAATTTGCTTGCTTGGTGAAGCTTGAGAAGAAGAATTAAAGAAATAAGGAAAGAATTGAATACCACGAGCGCGAGGTAGAAGAATGAATATCTGATTGGGAAATACTTCCCCAGAGTGGAAGAGGTAAAGGAAGAAATGCAAAGGAGGATAGGGGATAGAGTAAAAAATTATAATAGGTAATAGAAAAATAGAAGAATGGGAGGTACAGGAGGTAATGAAAGAGATGAAGAATGGCAAAGCCGTTGGTGATGGTAGGATTCCGAAGCAAGCGATGAAAGAAATTATGAAACAGAAGTGCAGTTTCTTAACGAAACTGTACAATGAGTGTTCGAGGAACGGAATTTTTCCCAAGTTATGGAAGAGAACGATTGTGACCTGGATACCGAAACGGAACGGGAATCATCGACCGGTCTGCCTGTTGCCCACTCTGGGAAGAGTGTACGACAGGCTGATCAACGGGAGGGTCCGGCATTTCATGGAGGCTGAAGGGAAGTACGACAGGGAGCAGTACGGTTTCCGAAGTGGAAGAGATACGGGAATGGCTGTAAAGAGAATTATTGAAGTAATTTAGCAGAATAAAAGGGAAGGGCGACATAGTATGGTGGTGGCTCTGGACCTGAAAAATGCATTTAATATGGCATGGGGGCTCTCTATGGACAAGGAAATGGAAAAAATGGGAATGTATGGAAATGTAAGAAGGGTATGTGAGGATTTCTTAGCAAACAGAGTGATTGAGAGTGAAGTACTTTCCGAAATTGATAGAGGATGTCCACAGGGCTCCAGTTTAGGATCAACGCTATGGTTGATAGTGATGGAAGCCTGGTTTAGTTGGATGAACAAGCTAAATAGCTTGATGCAAGAAGAGATAGGAAGAGTGGATCTGGAAGGAGGCAAGGTCTGTCATGCGCAAGCTTTCGCCGACGACTAGATCCTAATACTGAGAGGGGAATTCGTAAAAGAAGGTTGAAGGTAGTTGGGAACGAGCGACAGAAAAATGTGAGCAGTGGGAGAGGGAAAATCTGCTCCGCCTTAATGCGGAAAAAACGAAGCAATGTTTGTGGGAATGGGAGGAAAAATAAGAGAGCCACAGATTAGTATAGGGGGAGAGATTTTGGACATGGGAGATGTAGTGAAGATCATGGGGATCGTGGTGGACAGGACCTTCAAATTCATCGACCAAGTTAAGAGTGTGAGAAAAAAAGTGGGACAGACCTGTACCAGGGTGATTGCGATGCTGAAAAGGAAATATGGAGCAAATGAAAACTTGATAAAAATTATACAGGGTGTAATTAGTTTCATGTCATTAAAAAAACTGGTAATAGGAACCGACTAGACAAACAAAAAACCTTTATGACTTTTCCCTCTAGGGGCACTTTCAAAAGAACTGATCTAGGTCAATTTATTTAATATTATGATAGACAACTATTGAGAACCACTGCTTTTCTTGGCAATGGACTTGTAGTTCCCAATTATACAACTTTTAAATTGTCATAAAAAAGTGCCGGCACACGCGGTGTCAAAGGATCATCGACCGCTTTTGATGGACCGCCTCAACCGAACTGAGACAAATGTAAAAAGGTGAATAATTCGTTCTCTCTTCGTGCACAATTGCAAGCAAGTAATGGCCATAGAGGTTTAAACAGAGCATTTCTTTACATGTGTGTTTTTAATTTGTAACAAAATATTGGATTGTTTATAATTTAGGAAATTTAAATGTGGTTTATTAACATTTGTAACATAAATGAGTGTGCTGGGTTAAAAGCTTACTACCTACCTAAATGATTCAAAATCTCTGCATCTGCATCAATACACCGTTCGGTACGTCGAATTAAGGACATACGCACTTCGTTCAACACTAAATGCTAAACTATCAACTAATGTTGTCAATAAAGAAAAATAAAATAAAAACTTGGTACAAAAGCCAAAAAGGAATACAAAAAGAACGAACAAGTAAGTTGTGTCTGTACGTAATCAAGAATTTGACAACTTGAACGCTAAGTCAATAAAATAAATCTTAACTATAAATACACAATGACGCGAAATTCAAAAATAACAAAAACAACGAACGGCAGGTTGGACGTGTGTACATAACGAAATACCCACAGTAACTAAAATATTGCACAATGGAGAGTTCTAGTTTTCTTCAGATCAGATCTAGATCTAAACCTACCTCAATATTCCAGCAGTTCTCACAAAATGTTATTGAAAATTTGCGAAATTTTTGTTTATTTTTTTTTCTCCAAAATTATGAGCTTTAGACCCCATGTTATATACGGTTTTTTTGTTTGTTTGTCGTTCCCTACCACCAGTTTTTTTAATGACATGAAACTAATTACACCCTGTATATGAAAGGGTGGTGCGAGTGGCAATAATATGTGGTGTTGAAATATATGAGAGTAGAGCGAATGATAGTAGAATTGTGACTTATAGACTTATATGACTACTGCTATAGCGGCTATGGAGGTTCTGAGTGGCATACCGCCGCTTGAGGTACTAGCGGGGCTCTTTCACCTCGGTATAACAGAGGAGATGATGAGGAAACAAATACAAGGAGCACTAAGGCCACACCCAGCGTTTAGAGTGAGGACAGAGAGGGTATGGGTGGAACAAATTGGGAGTGAGATTGTGGGTTATTCGGATGCTAGTAGGGACTAAGAAGTGAGAGTGAGAATAGCTGGAGTGATTGAAGGAATATTTGAGGAGAGAATTGCGGATGGTACCCCGTGGAAGTGGCGGAGGCCATTGCCATGGGAAAAACCATCCAGATGACTGAGTGAAGAGTGAATGAGGAGGAAATATGACCACGAGAGAGAATGCGCCTGCATTTCAACCTCTCAAGAGTCTGCAGGCTATCCATGACGATGAATGCTTATCTATCGTCACGGATAGCCTGCAGACTCTTGAGAGGTTGGAGAAAGGAGGGGCGAGACAAAGAGAGATAGTTGAAATAAAATTGAGTATCGAGAGACTGAGGAGGACGGAGTTGAATGTGTTATCATGCGGAGGAGAAAGTGTGGGGAAAATATAAAGAATAAAATGGGGGATGAAAGTGCAAAGAGAGCAAGGATAAGAGAAGAAATAGAAGATGAAGATATTTGGATTGATAGGAGAGGGAGAAAGGCAAGAACAAGACAGAGTAATAGAGGAATAGCAGATGAGATGAGAAGCTGGACAGACTGGTAGAACCCTCTTCGAGGTATGTCTGGAAGTGAGTTACACTGCCCTGGGATTATCCTTTAAAGGAGCTCAGATGGCGACAGGACACGGACATTTTCTGGGGTACCTTAGGAGGTTTTCCTTGAGAGATGTGGATGGTGAGTACGAATGTAAAAGAGGAGAGGAAATTAGTGAGCATGTGAGGTTTGTATGTCAGAGAATTGATAGGGAGGAAGGAAGAAGGTTTATGAGAAATTAATGAGGTCATCTGGAAGTGCTACTAAGGGAAAATAAGATGGTACAAGAGGAACATGGATTGAGTAGGCAGAGAGGGTGATGATGACTGAAGAATTGCATGTGTGAGTGTCTGAGGGTTGCCTTCCAGGTAGTATAGATACTGCATATGTATGTATATGTGTATACATATACATCTATATATATACATCTATATATATATATATATATATATATATATATGTGTATATATATATATATATATATATATATATATATATATATATATATATATATATATATATATATATATATATATATATACAGGGTGTTTCACTTAAAAGTCCCCAGGCCATTATCTCTAAAACTAATAAAGATATTTTATTTTTGTAAATGGCAGATGATTGAAACCAAAGAAAGGTTTAAATAACGGTGATTAGAATTTTTCCTCAACAGCACACAGAGATGGCGCTGCGATGCAAAACTATTTTTTGATGGCTGGAACCTTGAAACATAAGTTATGTGATTAAACAATAATTTGTGAATAATTTTGCTGGTATAGAGAATTTACAAAAAACAAGCCGTTTTGTAGTTACATGAGTTTCTTTCATTAATGCCAGTACACGTGAATTTTGATAAATCCCTATAATTTATTTATTATTTATTATAGAACATTGGTTACCAAACACTTTTTTTCAAGATAAGGAAAGTGATATAATACACTATCATAAAATTATGTTTACCACTTCCGGCCAAACCGGAACTAACATGATGAACCAATATCCATATGTTCCTACATATTACATTTTTTTTTCTAATAACGCTTCTAATAAAACGGCTCCCAAAACTTAAAGTAAGTAAGACAACAAAGAAAATACACACTAATTTAGAATGGGCTAAATTTATATTAACAATTTAGTAAAGAACGTAAACAAAAGTTTTATAAACAAACATTTAAAAACTATCGAAATATTATTAAAAATGAAATTAAACTAATTTCTTTCTTATTAGTAGGTACTTATTATATTAAATGTTCAAAATTTCTCCCTTCTTCATGAATACACATATTGTACCGTTTCAGTAACTCTTCATTGCAAACTTTTTGTAACGTATGTCTATTTATAGCAGCAACACTTGCATATATTTTATTATACAAATCGGCCATATCCTCAATGGGTTCAATGTACACTACACTTTTTAAATACCCCCAGAGGTAAAAATCTAATGGAGTCAAGTCAGGTGATCGTGCTGGCCATCTGACTACTCCATTAGTACCAATCCATCTCTGAGGGTACATTTCATTAAGACAATCTTTGACTAGTACTGAGTTATGGGGTGGTGCACCATCTTGGTGAAACCAAATATTCTCCTGGTTATGAGTGATAGTCTCTAATAATCCTGGCAATACATTTCTCAAAAATATCTCATATTTTCTTCCATTTAAAGTCCCATGGAATAGATATGGTCCAATAATATATGAATTTAATATTCCACACCATACGTTAACTCCAAAAGTTACCTGATTTCGGGTCATTCTCATCCATCTAGGATTATTTTGTGACCAGTATCGGCAGTTATGCTTACTCACAACTCCGTTGATGTGAAAACGGCTTTCATCGCTCCAGAGCACATTTTTTAAAAAATTTGGGCATTCTTCAGAAAGAACTGAAAATTCAGCTAGAAAATGTAATTTTCGTTCATAATCACCAGGCCTTAAATGATGGATCAATTTTAATTTGTATGGATGGTATTTATTTGATTTTAATATTCTATGGCACGAAGATATCGACAGATTAGTTTCCGACGCCAATTTCCGGAGAGAACATTGAGGATTGTTGACAACACTATTTAACACCAAGGCTGTATTTTCATCATTTCTAACTGGCCTATTTCTGTTACGAATAGTTTTCTTAAAACTACCCCAGTTTCTTAAATTTTTAAACAGCATGATAAATGTTTTTTTATCGGGTGTAGGTCTATTTGGAAATCGTAAACAAAACAATCGTTTTGCTTGTCGGGAATTTCTTTTGCATTCACCGTATATTAAAATCATATTTAACTTATCTTTATTGGTGTATCTAACCATTTTTTAAATTTATTTTTTTTATTGCCTTATTTGGATTAATTTGCTTTGAATTGTTTCTAAGTACACTATTTCTGTTTGAAACTATGATTGAAATGCACCAACTACAAACTTTGTTTAATAACTGTCAAACTTAAAATTAAATCAAAACCTACTAATATCTCTTAAGTAGATTTTTCATTACCATTCTAAATTAGTGTGTATTTTCTTTGTTGTCTTACTTACTTTAAGTCTTGGGAGCCGTTTTATTAGAAGCGTTATTAGAAAAATAAAATGTAATATGTAGGAACATGTGGATATTGGTTCATCATGTTAGTTCCGGTTTGGCCGGAAGAGGTAATCATAATTTTATGATAGTGTATTATATCACTTTCCTTATCTTGAAAAAAAGTGTTTGGTAACCAATATTCTATAATAAATAATAAATAAATTATAGGGATTTATCAAAATTCACGTGTACTGGCATTAATGAAAGAAACTCATGTAACTCCAAAATGGCTTGTCTTTTGTAAATTCTCTATACCATCAAAATTATTCACAAATTATTGTTTAATCACATGACTTATGTTTCAAGGTTCCAACCATCAAAAAATAGTTTTGCATCGCAGCGCCATCTCTGTGTGCTGTTGAGGAAAAATTCTAATCACCGTTATTTAAACCTTTCTTTGGTATCACTCATCTGCCATTTACAAAAATAAAATATCTTTATTAATTTTAGAGATAATGGCCTGGGGACTTTTAACTGAAACACCCTGTATATACATATACATATATATATATATATATATATATATATATATATATATATATATATATATATATATATATATATATATATATATATATATATATATATATATATATATATATAAAGTTCAAGGAGAGGGGTTAAGACGCGGGGAAATACGCTATTACGTACAGAAAAGTGGATTTATGGGTAAGCCCGCAGAAAAATGATGCAACCGTGGACACGTGTTTCGGACTTATTAGTCCTCATCAGCACGGTATAGCTAAGTTGAAAGGATAGGCACAACTTAGGACAACAAAGATAGGAGACACACAAACGGAACCACTGACAGGAAAGCCAGTCGCACATTTGTGGCTTCGGCTGGAAGACCCTGGGGATTCAGGGCAACAACCAACGTCGCCACGGAGGCAACTGTAAGGCTACCTGCGTGGACATTTCCGACCCAGGAATTTACAAAGTTCAAGGAGAGGGGTTAAGACGCGGGGAAATACGCTATTACGTACAGAAAAGTGGATTTATGGGTAAGCCCGCAGAAAAATGATGCAACCGTGGACACGTGTTTCGGACTTATTAGTCCTCATCAGCACGGTATAGCTAAGTTGAAAGGATAGGCACAACTTAGGACAACAAAGATAGGAGACACACAAACGGAACCACTGACAGGAAAGCCAGTCGCACATTTGTGGCTTCGGCTGGAAGACCCTGGGGATTCAGGGCAACAACCAACGTCGCCACGGAGGCAACTGTAAGGCTACCTGCGTGGACATTTCCGACCCAGGAATTTACAAAGTTCAAGGAGAGGGGTTAAGACGCGGGGAAATACGCTATTACGTACAGAAAAGTGGATTTATGGGTAAGCCCGCAGAAAAATGATGCAACCGTGGACACGTGTTTCGGACTTATTAGTCCTCATCAGCACGGTATAGCTAAGTTGAAAGGATAGGCACAACTTAGGACAACAAAGATAGGAGACACACAAACGGAACCACTGACAGGAAAGCCAGTCGCACATTTGTGGCTTCGGCTGGAAGACCCTGGGGATTCAGGGCAACAACCAACGTCGCCACGGAGGCAACTGTAAGGCTACCTGCGTGGACATTTCCGACCCAGGAATTTACAAAGTTCAAGGAGAGGGGTTAAGACGCGGGGAAATACGCTATTACGTACAGAAAAGTGGATTTATGGGTAAGCCCGCAGAAAAATGATGCAACCGTGGACACGTGTTTCGGCGACGTTGGTTGTTGCCCTGAATCCCCAGGGTCTTCCAGCCGAAGCCACAAATGTGCGACTGGCTTTCCTGTCAGTGGTTCCGTTTGTGTGTCTCCTATCTTTGTTGTCCTAAGTTGTGCCTATCCTTTCAACTTAGCTATACCGTGCTGATGAGGACTAATAAGTCCGAAACACGTGTCCACGGTTGCATCATTTTTCTGCGGGCTTACCCATAAATCCACTTTTCTGTACGTAATAGCGTATTTCCCCGCGTCTTAACCCCTCTCCTTGAACTTTGTAAATTCCTGGGTCGGAAATGTCCACGCAGGTAGCCTTACAGTTGCCTCCGTGGCGACGTTGGTTGTTGCCCTGAATCCCCAGGGTCTTCCAGCCGAAGCCACAAATGTGCGACTGGCTTTCCTGTCAGTGGTTCCGTTTGTGTGTCTCCTATCTTTGTTGTCCTAAGTTGTGCCTATCCTTTCAACTTAGCTATACCGTGCTGATGAGGACTAATAAGTCCGAAACACGTGTCCACGGTTGCATCATTTTTCTGCGGGCTTACCCATAAATCCACTTTTCTGTACGTAATAGCGTATTTCCCCGCGTCTTAACCCCTCTCCTTGAACTTTGTAAATTCCTGGGTCGGAAATGTCCACGCAGGTAGCCTTACAGTTGCCTCCGTGGCGACGTTGGTTGTTGCCCTGAATCCCCAGGGTCTTCCAGCCGAAGCCACAAATGTGCGACTGGCTTTCCTGTCAGTGGTTCCGTTTGTGTGTCTCCTATCTTTGTTGTCCTAAGTTGTGCCTATCCTTTCAACTTAGCTATACCGTGCTGATGAGGACTAATAAGTCCGAAACACGTGTCCACGGTTGCATCATTTTTCTGCGGGCTTACCCATAAATCCACTTTTCTGTACGTAATAGCGTATTTCCCCGCGTCTTAACCCCTCTCCTTGAACTTTGTAAATTCCTGGGTCGGAAATGTCCACGCAGGTAGCCTTACAGTTGCCTCCGTGGCGACGTTGGTTGTTGCCCTGAATCCCCAGGGTCTTCCAGCCGAAGCCACAAATGTGCGACTGGCTTTCCTGTCAGTGGTTCCGTTTGTGTGTCTCCTATCTTTGTTGTCCTAAGTTGTGCCTATCCTTTCAACTTAGCTATACCGTGCTGATGAGGACTAATAAGTCCGAAACACGTGTCCACGGTTGCATCATTTTTCTGCGGGCTTACCCATAAATCCACTTTTCTGTACATATATATATATATATATATATATATATATATATATATATATATATATATATATATATATATATATATATATATATATATATATATATATATATATATATATATATATATATATATATATATATATATATATATATATTGTTCTATTATCTGATATCTATTTTATTTTTTATACGTTCGAAATTACTTTTTGAAAGTAAATTGAAATGATTTTATTGAGCGCCAAACAGTTTCTTAAAAGCTGTTAATATTATAGACTATAGAACACCATTAGCATGACCATCTACAATCTATAGAATGACTCTTACTCAGGGTCCAACGAAGTCGGTTCAATAAATGCTCATCGATCAAGATAACAATCTAAATAAATCAAACTCAGTATTGAACGAACAAAGTATTAATTTATTAACAAATTTGAACTTGGAATGTAATTAACAAATTTAAATAACAAAATCTAACTTAACTAAAATGATAAATATGGCCTTATTTAAAATAAATATGTACCATGGATTTCTGATATAGTAAAGCTTTACCTTGTCTTTCTTTCGACTCGAATAATGTTATATTATAACCTCTAACTGGTTATTATGATCCTTGAAATATTATGTCACTTGACTGACTTTTTAACCTCTCAAGGCTTCTTCTTCTTCTTCTTTACTGGATTGACGTTTGTTTCTAACCTCCAATTTATTTTCAAGATTTCCTTGAAGTATTTCTATCACTTGCTTGACGTTTGAAATTTCTTCACCATATAAATTTGCTAACTGGATTAACAAATACTTCCCTCTTCTAAATCTGCTTTCCGGAGAATCTACTTCGTAATACTTTCAAAGTATACTCACTTCTTATATTTAATCAACTTTTACAATTTATTCTTGATATCAATATATCTGGATTGTAATTTTCTAACCTTTAAATTATTCACCACTTTTCTTCTCTTTTCAATTTATTAATTATTCGAGGATGAATATTTCTCGCAGCTCGCTGTTCGGCGGTGTCTGATCAACTGATTTGTTATTTTTAGTCGTTTCAATGGGTTAATTTCCAATATTTCAATTGTTTTTTTCTATTTTGATCTAATATTTCAAAATTTAATTTTAATTTAAAATTTAAACTATTCAGTTTTGTTTGTTCTTTATATTAATTGAATACTGTTTTTAATTCTTTAATTTTCCTGATGAATTTCTTATTCTACTTTTCAGGATTAAGTGAATAATTGTAATTACTCGAAATATATTGACATATTACATATACTTTTTAAAATCTACTTATAACTACAATTAACAATTCCAATCTCAAATAAATACTAATTCATACATTTAGATGAATAGCAATGATAAACACAAAATGCTAGTAGTTAAAAACGTACTGCAGTTTCCATACTGACATAATACTGATATTATAAACTAAAACAAGAACTTGATACGCCAACAAACATTTAACATCATACTATTAGTCCTTTCTTTCTGCATGATGTGAAATATCATTTACAAAACACCTTTCTGCAATGATATTTGAAAATATCTGAAAACTTAAAATGTCATTCAGTGTTTTGTAATATATGGACTTACTATTTCTAAAATAATCACCCTGCAATGCAAATACTGATAATAGTCTTTCATTCTATATTCATTTTGTGTAGATTTACAGTGTTTCTACACAAAATATGATTTTTAGCCCTAAGTTTTGACATGCATGTCAGATTTTATAAAATTTACTTTTTTGTTTTCCAATTTCATTCTAAATCATTTTAAATGAGATTGTGATTCTCTATCAGTTCATGTTTTATTATATACTATTTAGAATAACCTTGTTAAACTAAAATAACTTCATTTTATGTTTATTTAAATATTTTGTTCGTATTCAATATCAAGTTTCATTCTCTGCATCCTACTCGATGAGAATAAGTGAACTTGAATCAATTAAATAAACCACAGATACTCCTGCTTCTGTATGATCCGTTAAAGTAAAACTGTTATGATTAATTCCTAAAATACATACAAATTTTTGAATTTTATTTATGATTTCAAACACGACACTTAGGTAGTATTCCACAGTGTGGATATACAGCAATATATATATATATATATATATATATATGGAAGGTGCTATTATCGCGGGAGCAAAGCTAAACGCCAAAGGATATATACATACATACATACATACATGCATACGCACATACACACGTGTACACGTGTGCATACACATACACACATACATACATATATACATACATAAAACATATTTGGGATCGCCCGCAAGGAAAAGATGCAACCGATTTTCCTTGCGGGCGATCCCAAATATGTTTTATGTATGTATATATGTATGTATGTGTGTATGTGTATGCACACGTGTACACGTGTGTATGTGCGTATGCATGTATGTATGTATATATCCTTTGGCGTTTAGCTTTGCTCCCGCGATAATAGCACCTTCCATACCTTTGTGTTCTTTGGGCCGGAACAATTCCACGCGGGTAGCCATTCCTATAGCTGCCTCCGTGGCGACGTTGGCGGATGCCTGGAAACCATACCGGGTCTTCCAACCGAAGCCACAAATGTGCGGCTGGCTTCCTGTCAGTGAGTTCCATTTGTGTCTTTGTATTTTTTCCTAAGTTGTGCCTATCCTTTCAACTTAGCTATACCGTGCTGATGAGGACTAACAAGTCCGAAACACGTGTCCACGGTTGCATCTTTTCCTTGCGGGCGATCCCAAATATGTTTTATGTATGTATATATGTATGTATGTGTGTATGTGTATGCACACTTGTACACGTGTGTATGTGCGTATGCATGTATGTATGTATGTATGTATATATCCTTTGGCGTATATATATATATATATATATGTACAGTATGTCCGCGGATGGGGTTTACAATAGGTGTAATGGCTAAAATTTTTAACTTTTCGAGAAAATGTTATTCTTTATAAAAGTTTTTGTTTGCCAAAAAAATAGTAATGACGTTGAGAAAAATTATATTTTTTATACGGGGTGATCAAAAATTACAAAAACTTAAAATTTATTAAGAGTATACTGGCTCCATTTTTTATTTTGGAACAAAATGTGAAATAAAAAAGTTGTTTCAAATTATAGGGTCTGTCCAAATCCAAAATTTCATTTGAATGTTGCCATGTTTCCGAAATTAGTGAATGTTAAGTAAAATACTTTTTGTCAAATTTTTATTAATTTTTTTTATTTAATTTTTATTTTCACAAATACTACACTCTGTAAAAATTTGGAATCCTATTTTAGGAACATCCTGTATAATTCCTATAATGTTATATTTGATTGTTAGGTGCGTTGTTACCTAGTTACGTCTACATATCATGACTTATCTGCATTAAAAAATTATTTTTAAAATATTAACAGTCGAGTACAGAATTTTAACTCTCATTTACACATGCCTAATACATTCTTTTCTGATCAGTTAGAAGCCTTGCCGTTGGAATATCGTAATAGAATGTATTTTCAGCAGGATGGATGTCCGGTACATCATGCCTATGTCGTACATAATTGACTTAATAGCAAATTTGGGCAAATGCAGATTGGACGAAGCGATTCAGTTTTGTGGCCCCTAAGAAGTCCAGTTTTGACAATTGTGGATACATTTCTCTGAGGTCGTCTAAAACAAATTACCTATCGACAACCCATAGACAACGACGTTGAAATTCTAAAGCGGCGCATTTCGCTAGCTGAGCAATCAATTTCCATTGTCGATGTTAGAAGTAGTTTTCAGAACATTCGAAAACGTTTAGAAACATGCGTTCAATTTGGTGGAGGAATTTTTTAATTGTGATATTTAACAAAGTCAAATATTTATGCCCTTTAAAAATTCAAAATTGTGTATCTGGTATATATTCTCCACGTTCGAAATAAATAATTGACAAAAACCGCCAAGTATTTTATTAAAAATTCACTAATTTCGGAAACATTGGAACATTCAAATGAAATTTTGAATTTGGACAGCTACATAATTTGAAATTTGATTTCATATTTTGTTCCAAAATAAAGAATAGAACCAGTTTACTCTTACGGAATGTTAAGTTTTTGTAATTTCTGCTCACCCCGTATAAAAAATATTATTTTTGTTAACGTCATCACTGCAAGCAAAAACTTTTATAAAGAATAACATTTTCTTGAAAACTTAAAAATTTTAGCCATTACACCTATTGTAAACCCCATCCGCGGACATACTGTATATATATATATATATATATGAAGTGTTGGTGTTCTTCCGGGTGTTTTCCCGTGTAGTTGGTAGGCTCCTGTGGAAGCCACGCTTGTCTAAACGACGTTTCGGCGGAATCTCATCTGCCATCTTCAGGTTCTAGCTGGATGCTGCCTGCTGCTGCGGCTGCTGCTGTTGCTGCTGCTGCTGCTGCTGCTACTGCTGCTCCTCGTTGCTCGAACTGAACTGTTCAGTTCAGTTCGAGCAACGAGGAGCAGCAGTAGCAGCAGCAGCAGCAGCAGCAACAGCAGCAGCCGCAGCAGCAGGCAGCATCCAGCTAGAACCTGAAGATGGCAGATGAGATTCCGCCGAAACGTCGTTTAGACAAGCGTGGCTTCCACAGGAGCCTACCAACTACACGGGAAAACACCCGGAAGAACACCAACACTTCATTTAACACCCGTGAAAACCTAAGAAACAACATATATATATATATGTATATCTGTTTTATATTTTGTTTATGCCCGAAATTGAAATGAAATTATTGGACGCCAAATAGTTTTAAGAAACTGTTAGAAATTATAGATGATGGAACATCATTAGCATGATTATCTATACTCTATAGAATGACTTACTCAAGGTTCAACGAAGTCGGTCCAATTATACTCGTCGATCAAAATACCAATCAAAATAAATCAAACTCAATATTGAACGAATAAAGTATTAATTTATTAATAAATTTCAAATTGGAATGTAACTATCAAATTTAAATAACATCTAACTTAATTGAAAACTAATGAATATGGCCCTGTATTTAAATAATTTATTTAAAACAAAAATATGTACCATGGATTTGTAATATAAAGCTTTACCTTATCTAGGTTTCTTATAACTCGAGTGACGTTTAATTATAACCTCTAACTGGTTATGATAATTTCCTTGAAATACTGTGTCACTCGACTGACTTTTATAACCTCTCAAGGTTTCTTCTTCTCCTTCTTAAGTCACTAGATTGACGTTTGTTTATAACCTCCAAATTATTTTAAAAATTTCGTTGAAATATTTCTGTCACTTAAAACCATTCTGTTCTATTAACATGCCAATCCAGGCTAATTATAAGCCTATTTCTAAGAATCAAATGCCCCTAGCACATATCTAAACAATTACTAATTAATATTAACAGTAAAGCGTTCTTAGGCGTAGCGCCCAGAATGACCAAACTTATGCTATAGGGAACTCAAGTGGAAACATCTTAAACTTAATGTGTGGATCTTTCACCTGTCATATCAACAATTCACTTAATAAAAGTTCATGGTGAGACTATACCTAGTAGCGTTATGTTTTTGGATGTGGGATCTAATACAGTCCTGGTAGTTGAAAGCTTTCACGTTCCTTATAGACTTGTTATGAGTATTTATCATTTCTCTATTAATTAAAGCTATTACAATAAGCTAATGTCCTAAAATCTTAAAAGTATATATCTGCAGTGTGATTTACTGCTAGTTTCATTCTTCATTGTCGCATATTTCCCCCCTTAAATCACCTTTCAGGTTCCGTAAGTTCGAAATAATTTCAACAAGGGGTAACCACTGACATTTTATTTAACAACTTACTGAAACTTTACTTTCTCAAACTTGTCCTATGTAACTATTATAGAAAATTTTGACGAAATTTTTCAATAACAGCAAGACCATTACATTTACTAAACAAAAAAACAACCGGTTTTACTTGGGGAGAACGATAAAAAGAAACAATTGAGACATTAAAAAGTAAACTAGTTTCAGCCCCAGTTTTACAATACTTTAATCCAACAAAGATTGCGAACTAAGGTTGACTCTAGCACAGTGGGTATCGGGGGAGTTCTACTACAAGATGATAATAACTAGGTACAGTTTGAAAACAGAACTTTATCGAAAGCTAAAAAAATTACACCATTACAAAATTGGAAGGATTAAGTGCGATTGCACTTAATCCTTCCAATTTCTGAATGTTCTGAATCTGAATGTTAATGTATCTACGTCACTTAATTTACGGTCGACCTGTAAAAATAGTTAGTGACCATCGCGCCTTGTACTGGATTAGGTCACCAAAAGACTCTTCAGGAAAATTGGCCAAGTGGCCCCTAAAACCTGCCGAATATGACTATACGATTGTTCATGAGAACGGCATAGGGATAAAGACTGTTTATATCGAAACCCTGTCCTAAAAGCAGACGAAAACTCTTGCGTTGTAGAAGACATACCAACTTTCCTACTGGTTCCTTCTGACATCGCAAAAGAACAACAATCAGATCCAGAACTAAAACAACTAATAGATGCAATAAAAAATTCGTCGTTACCAATCGGCGTGATTAAACGTGCAAAAAAGTTTAGACTATGGGATGAAGTATTATACAAAATTAATTCCTCTCCAGATGGTCTAGAACATTTGTTAGATATACCGAAAGCCCTAGTGGGAGAAATACTATTTTCCCATTACAGTGAGTCTTTATCTGGATACTTAGAGATAGCAAAAACATTGCACAAAATCAAGAATAGATGTTATTGGTCTACTCTACAAAGAGATGTAGAGAAATTTGTAAAAGTTTGCGAAGACTGTCAGGCTAGAAAATGCCAACAAAATAAAAAACAGGTAGGACTTCTGCAGCCTATACCTGTGGGGACCCCCTTTTAAAAGATTGGGATTGATATACTCGACCCAATCTGAAAAATTAGGAATGGCAAGACGCAAGACAGCAATTGTCATTGCAACAGACTATGCAACACGCTGGGCATAGACACAAGCATTACCATCAGGTAAGGCACTTATATTAGAAAGAATAAGTACCCACCATGAATCTCCTGGGCATATTCTTAGCGACAGAGGACAAACCTTCCGCTCAGATCTTGTTCGCGAACTGTTAAGATGTATGGTTACAACCAGTCAATTTACAGCGGCATATCATCCATCATGTAATGCACTAACAGAACGCCTGAATAAAACTCTGACTGATATGTTATCAAAATATACAAACACTCAACAAACTGATTGGGGTGGACATCTGCCACACGTAACGTTTGCCTATAATACAGCATACCAGGATACAACACAATTTTCCCCATTCATTCTGATTTACGGTAGGTAACCAATTCTACCAACGGAAGCAAATTTAATGGAGACAAATGTCTCACAAGATGCTTACAAAATTAGAGAACGAGCATTAGAAGTGAGTAATTTAGCAATAGATAATATTACCAAAAAACAAGCCATAGACAAAAAAAGATACGACGAAAAACACAGACACTTACAATTCGAAAAAGGAGATAAAATAAAAGTATTCACACCAATAAGAAAAGTGGGAACGAAAAAACTACTTTTGAAATGGTTCGGTTCATATTATATCATCAAGAAAATAAACGATGTAGATTAACAAATATAAAAAGGACCCACGAAAAAATGTAAAAAAGAAATAGTGCACGTAAGTCGCATCTTGCCATTTAATGACCCCTGGACTCCGGAGGTAGTCCCAAATGGTCCAGAATAGTTGTAAGTTATATAATGTATTAGTATATCGAGTATTGTCCTTAAGGTTGGCTAGTAGTGTGTGGTTACATATACCTGGGCATGTAGGTATAATGTATATACAGGATATTAAGATTTAGCAATTTCTTCTTTCGAAGGATGCAAGTAGTCAATACTTTTAATAATATTATTATTTAACACAGGTTAATTGCCTTGTCTCTACTGACAACTATCAATGTCAATGTTCAACACTTAGAAGTAACAGCAGGAGCTTTCTGGACGGCTCTCCCAGCCACGGTGGGATATGAAGCAACTATTCCATTGGTTTTTGAATCTAGTTGGTTCGAGAAGGAGGAAGTTGATTAAACAGATTTTAAGGGCTCTTGCATCAATAGGTCCGATAGAACAAAATTTAGATACACTTAATAATGCCTATGAATTGGAGGTTCTATCACTAAAATGTAGGACGTTAATTATTTATAAAATTTTGCAAATACAAAAAACAAATTTATTCGAAATAAATGATGTTTAGATTTTTCAGGAGAGCGGTTATCTTGGTGTTGCGGGGTAGCAACCGAACATAAACTTGATACATTTACGAAAATGGAAGATATCTTAAGTAAACAAATTTTTAAACTAAATAAAAGTCTCACAAAATATCTTTCACTAATTTCAGAGAATTCAAATATAAAAATATGGTAGCATCGGGTCTTAATATAACCGAAGCTAGAATACATAAATTAGAAAAGTTTACAATTGAGCTAAACAGCAAAATGTCGCTCAAATGTCGCTCAAAGAAGAAGAGCAATCATTTAGAAGTCTCTATATTATTCAATCAATTCCAGAGCCTTAAATATATTATAAAAATCACTAGATCAATAAAAAACCATTGTATTTTGAACTCTTGCAGACAACACCAAATACCGATCACTATCCTAAACCCTACAGCATTAGCACATGACCTGCTAAACCTCGAAAATGAATTACAACTTTCCAACCAGAAGTTAGCAATTCCAGTACCAGGCATATCTGAACTCTACCAACTTCCACTGTGCGACTGTGCATTTACCCAAAATAAAATTATAGTCAATGTAAGGGTACCAATAACACAAATAAATCAAGCTGAACTTTTCGAAATAATCACTACTCCCATTGCTTGGTTAAACGAAACATGCATTGTCAATCACGATACTATATTTTTGGCAGTCTCTAAAAATTCAAGGCAAATGAAACATAAAATTAGACAAATTTCGGGAATGGGCTTACATCACTGTAAGCCCTATAATGATAAACTGTGCTATCTACCTCGTTTTTCGGCAGACACCAGAAGGTCCTGCTTTATTATACACAGGTGCCACAGTGAAATAAGTTAATCACCACTGCCCCATGAATTGCCACAAATCCACAATAACTATTATTTCAGAAATTGGAGAAGAAACATATGTCATTATCCATCCTAAACACTCAAATCAAATGTCAAAGTAGAACTATCACATTCCCAGACCAAACCTTTTGCTCATATGGAGCGATAATAGTCAACTTACCCTGTAATTGTCAACTAATAATGGAATTTGAAGAGTTAATACCTAAAAGATTCTCTTGCTTAGACGCATTTCCTCATCACACAACATTTACTCACATTATGCCAGTAGCCTGGTCTAACTTAAAATCATTTGGGCTTAACCCCAAGCATGAAGATAACTATCCTAAATTTCAAAATTTTTCAGAATGTCTAAATAGCAACTGGACACTAACAATCCCTCATTTAAATCTTTGATCCACTAATGAAAAAATTAAAGAAATAACAGTGTGGGGGAACACAGTAAATTTTCTTACTCAGATTCCTATGGTCTACACACAATATTTTTAATATGGAACTCCATATTATCTATAGCGATTGCATATATGATTTTTAATGGAAGAGACCTGGCACTGCTCCCAGGGGTAGTAGTCACGCCAACCAACGGTGAAAATAACACTCCTATTCATTATGATGTTTTCTTTGGTACCATATGCACCGCATTGGTATTTTTCATTGCATATCTTCTCGTTAAACATTTCTTGTATTAATGCAACCGCCTTAAAAACCTAGAATAAAGAGAAATTATGTAACAAACACACTCGCAGTAAGTAATCTAGGGACCTCACAATGTGGGAACCGGTACATTATCGAGGTTGAAGAAGATATTACAACCCTCGCAGCAGGTGATCAAATTAACTGCATTTTGCACAATGTAAAGAATGATAAGTAGTCAATAAATAGTAAACTAAAGTTGATTTTTAATAAGTACTTACCATATGTGAAAATCATATGGTACGTACGTAAGTAAAATATTTAATTAAATTAAGCTACAGAAATGGGAGCATTTCAGATTCACAAAATACTGAACACGAACGTGACTTCCGTTTTAGTCAGATTCGCGCACAAGAACACTGCACAATTTATTTTGGTATGATTGTATTTTTGTTTGGTCCGGCGAAAAAGTAACACCCTGTATCGATTTTACACGAATGATTAAAAGTCAAATTTTCTGGAGTCAAAATAATGATATATTACTATTCACGTTCTAACAATACATTTGTTTATCACTAAATAGGTTTGATGTAGTTAATTATGTTGAATATTAACACTTTACAGTAGAAATTTGCCTTTTGTTGTTGCGTGGCTGGATCCCGAACTGACTGACTTACTGGCTCGACTCGACTCGATTCGATTTGCCCGACTGAATGCGTTGAGCGCGTCTCGGTTTATATAAGATAAATCAAAGCTTCTGGAAGTGTTCGAAAATCGAAGACTCCAGGCGTTCTAGTCGCTCTAGACGTTCGCCGTTCCCGAAAATTCGATCAGTAGGGGAGAGTGGCTCGTGTATATTCTCCAGCAGCGAAGGCTTGTTTTTCGAATTATTCTAAAAATGTAAAAAGTGTTTTTTCTAGCTCGCGGGCTCTACAGAGCGACAGAGGGACGTTAATTCTTAATTTTGACAATATGAATTACCCGATTTAAGAAAGGTACTTTGACATTCCCCCCGTTTGCTAAGGCAAATTTCTACGATTGAGTGTTTGAAAACTTAAGTATACAATTCTATCTAACTTAAGATATTTACAACGTGTTTTATGAGTACTAAGAACTAAAAGTTATACAATGCTAAAACTTAAGATATGTATAATAATGAAAATGAACGTAATTCTGAAAAGAAGGATACGGCTTCTAGGGGTCCATGATGACCAGTCTTGCTCGTCGTCGCTTGGGTTTATTTGGTCTGTTCGTCTCTCCGTGTGTTGGTGTTGGCCTTGTTGAGGTGGTTGGCTCATCGAGTGCCGGAGTTGATACTGTTACTTTCTCTACATGCGCTGGGGCAGGCAAATTTTCATGGTGCGCTGGGGGAGGCAAATTTTCTTGGTGTGCTGGGGCAGGTAGATACGCTTAGGCAGATAGATGCGCTGAGGCAGATAGATGCGCTGAGGCAGATAGATGCGCTGAGGCAGGTAGATGCGCTGAGGCAGGTAGATGGTCTGAGGCAGGTAGATGCGCTGAGTCAGGTAGATGGGCTGAGGCAGGTAGATGCGCTGAGGCAGGTAGATGTGCTGAGGCAGGTAGATGCGCTGAGGCAAGTAGTAGGATTTCATCGTCTCTATCGTCATCATCAGGGGGATGTTCTTCAGGGCCTTCGTGACGGTCTGGGAAATCGTCTTCAGGATTTTCGTCATTTAAGTCGTCATCATCGGGGTCCGATTCTTCATCGGTATCTAGCTGCTCGGGAGGTTCGTTTCCGGCGACTGGGGGCCTGATATCGTCTACGTGTACCAGATAAGTGTTGTTCCCGCGTCGGACCTCGTATACTTCGTCGGATACTTTTTTGGTTATTAGATGTGGGCCTGTCCAAGAGGGTAAGAATACATTCGGTTTCTTTCGAAGGGCCTTTACCATTACTTCTTGTCCTTCTCCGAAGGTAACTTCAGGTCTATCGTTTGGCGAAGAATACCTCTCTTGATATTCTGCTTGATTTGCCCTTATTTCTTCTGTTCTTTCTTCCGGGGTCTGTTCTTCTTGCTCGTCCCGTTCCTCTTGATATGCTGGTGTATTTAGTTCGCCCTGTTGAGGTAATTCGTATCGTAATTGTTCAGCCTCCGGTGGAATACGAATTTTTTCGTGGAGTTGTCGAAATTCGGGGGTATACCTTGTTTCTTGGTTCCAGTATACAGTTCTCCTTGACGTTTTTCCCATATACATGCACTTCCTTTCATAGTCTAGATGGACACCCTCGTCCTCCAGGAATGGCGTACCAAGAATAAGTTCTTTATTTAATTTGTTAATTACCTCAAATTCACCATGAGTTTTGTTACCTTGTATGTCTAGATCTAAGACGACATTTCCCAAGGATTCTGTTGTTTGGCCTCCGCATGCCATTGCAAACAATTTTCTGTCTTTCATTTGAGGCTCGGTGTCGACGAGTCCTGCCCTGACTATGTTGCTTTCCGCACCTGTGTCAATGACAGCGTTGATTTCCCGTCCATTTGCGAGGATCTTAATATGTGGTAATTGCCTTGATTTTCGTAAATCTTGCATTGGTAATAACGGGGCAGTTTCGGTCTGCGCCGCCACGTCTTTTAGCGTTGTTTTTTCTAGGATAGTGGAAATGTTCATAATGTTCTCAGAATCAGTCTGAGTAGCCATGTCATTTATCGGTTTTTCTTGAAAAATTGTAGAGATATTTAAGACATTGTCGAAATTTGGTGGAGTCGCCGGGTTGGTTATATTATTTGGGCCGGACGCCGAGGAATCGTTATTTAGTTGTTGGATCTGGGACGGGCGCCGGCCCCTTGGAAGTTTTCCCGATGCCTATTGACTTGTTCGTTTTGTCCTGTGGTGTACGGATTTTGTGGGCAATTTCTTTGCCAGTGCCATTCTCCGCAAAATCGGCATGTCGTCGGTGGTCGGCTGCCTTGCGTATTTTTCCATGATGATGCTGTCCTCTGGTTCGTATTTCTGGTGGCCACATTGGTTGCCTGCCTTGGTGTCTCGTCACGGTTACTATTATTATTATTATTGTTGTTTGGACGATTTCTCCAATTGTCATTATTGGTGCTTCTCGGAAGATCATACTCTTCTACCTCTGCTGCTACAGTTAGTAACTCCTCGGGGGTATCGAAATCACGCAATCGAATTTGTGCCCTTATCTCGGGGCGTAGTTGTCTATAGATGCAGTGCGCCTTCTCTTTAGGCGGTCTGGTTGGGTTTACTCTGTTAAATAAAGCTATTTTCTTAGATATGAATAACATAACGGATTCATTAAATCCTTGCATTTTTGTATGCAAAATGTATTCTGCCTGAGCCCTTTTCGCCATGGTGTCGAAGTTCTGCTTCAGCCTCAATTTGAACGTTTCGTAATCGTATACTAAATTTTTATATGGCTCATACCATTCCTTTGCATGGCCCTTTAATTGTGACGTAATCATTATTAATTTTTCTGTTCGGTCAGTAATATTATGTTTTCGAAAATGTTCTTCCATATTAAATATAAACATATTTGCACTTTCGTGATCCAGCCCTTGGAAAGTGTGCATGGGGGAGTTCCTTATACTTTGCATAACCCTTTCCATTTTGCTCCCTTCATGACTCGTAGTAGCGTTTTGAATAGCCTGCTTGATTGCCTCCGCCATGCCCACGAAAATTTGGTTTAGCTCGATATTTACATTTGTTTGCTCCCCTCGTTGTGGGGTTGATGTATGTAAAAACGACTCACCTGGTTGTGCAGTATTCGGGTATATGTGTCGTATGGGGTCCTCTTCCCTCCCTGAGGAAGATGGTTGTCCTTCTAGGTGTGGCAGTTCTATTCCCTGTCGTGCCGCTGCCTCTCCTAGTATTTTCATAACGTTTTCGTAAGATTCCATGTTCTTTATATTGTGAAAATTGGACTTGAGAAGTTCTGGCCCTTCGATGGGTCTTCACGCAGTGTTTTTGCCTTACCTTTGAAACCCCTACTCAGTTCAGAGCCCCTCGAGTAAGTCACACTACTCTCCTCTTCTTTCTTTGTTCTTTTCTTCTCGGCCACTTCTCTAAGCCCCACGTTGTACGGGCGCCATGAACACGAACGTGACTTCCGTTTTAGTCAGATTCGCGCACAAGAACACTGCACAATTTATTTTGGTATGATTGTATTTTTGTTTGGTCCGGCGAAAAAGTAACACCCTGTATCGATTTTACACGAATGATTAAAAGTCAACTTTTCTGGAGTCAAAATAATGATATATTACTATTCACGTTCTAACAATACATTTGTTTATCACTAAATAGGTTTGATGTAGTTAATTATGTTGAATATTAACACTTTAGAGTAGAAATTTGCCTTTTGTTGTTGTTGTTTTGTCGCGTGGCTGGATCCCGAACTGACTGACTTACTGGCTCGACTCGACTCGATTCGATTTGCCCGACTGAATGCGTTGAGCGCGTCTCGGTTTATATAAGATAAATCAAAGCTTCTGGAAGTGTTCGAAAATCGAAGACTCCAGGCGTTCTAGTCGCTCTAGACGTTCGCCGCTCCCGAAAATTCGATCAGTAGGGGAGAGTGGCTCGTGTATATTCTCCAGCAGCGAAGGCTTGTTTTTCGAATTATTCTAAAAATGTAAAAAGTGTTTTTTCTAGCTCGCGGGCTCTACAGAGCGACAGAGGGACGTTAATTCTTAATTTTGACAATATGAATTACCCGATTTAAGAAAGGTACTTTGACAATACCACATCGTTGTGTTATTTAAGTTAATAATTTTGTAGATTATTAAATTAAATATCCTAGACAATTGGTAACTTGAATTATTGCTATATTAGCACAGATCAAGAAAGTACTAATACATAAAAAGGAGTAGGTAAAAGGAGAAGATTATTGTTTGAGCATCCTGTGTGATTAGTTAGAAAGAAAAACTAAAATAAAATAATTTTATAAAGAGGTGACGCATCACCTAGAATGCGTATGCCAGAGGGTTGCAGGTGTATGTTATACATTTAAAAAGAACAAAAAAAATGAATCGTGCAAGATACTGTCATTGGCGGCACCGCTCGCATAAGAGTGAACGGCTGGCGCGCCGCTGTAATATTTAATACCTCGTTGCGCCGGCCTATAGCCAATCAGCGCGCAGCTTGCTTAGCCGCGATGATTTAAAAACTCGCCGGCATCAGACGATCAATCACATCATTCTACTTTGTGAACGCGCCACGTGCACACGTGTTCTCGGTTTGATTGCTCGTCTTAAGTGTCTGTCTCTGACAACAAACATCTCTAGAAACCGTATTGAGCGCGACCATGACTTCAAGACAGAAGCAAAGAAAAACCAACCGAACCTATACAAAAATCCAAACCACACACAGAACAGTGGGCGACAATAGTGGAGAAGTAAACACCACTCACTACCATCTAGTGCGGATCCATATCCGATTCCAAGTTTTAGAAGATGAAGCCACGCATCAATCCAAGGGTAAGAACAAAGTGCCCTCAGAGCGTTTCATTCTCGACCAATTTCCCTTTCCACCATTTGACCCTACTGCATATAACCCCCATAATAAGATCTACCTGTACAAGAACGCCTATAAAAAACGTAAATGTAAAAACTTTACATTCCAATCTAATCAACCAGAAAAAGTACACGTTTATCCTTTTTACTCTTTCGATTCAGACTACGATAACCTTAACTTCCTCGATGAAATTATACCTAACCCGAAATTGACTTTCACTTCTACTACAACAACAACCACAACCACCACTCTTACAACAATCAACACCTCACTAGTTATGTCCTCTCTAAATCTCGCGCCAAGAATGGCAATAACAGAATCCTATACATCCCCATCACATGCAATCAATATCCCCAACACCTTAAATCCTTCCACAACAACTACCTCTATACCAACCATCCCTGCACCAGAAGTTAGAAATGACAATTCAACTTAACCGGCTGGTTGAACTATCCAAACACTGCACCTACTCAAAAACACTCCAAACATCTTTCCCTCACTCCCCCGTAACACCTACCACACCTACCACCCCCGAAGAAATAACCCATACTGCAAAAAAGAGAAAAAAGACCCATAAAGTAAAATTCACCGAACAACACACCTCCCCCAACAATAATCACACCACTGCCCCCACAACCACCCCCGCCACCCCCAGCATCACCCCCGTCGCCCCCTTACTAACTAACAACACTGAAACCACCACCACCCTAAACACCAAAAACCAAACCATCACCACTCCTAACAGAGAAACCACCCCAGTTATATCTATATATACAAATAATCACAATAAAATAATGCATCTAATCAATTGTAAGACCAGACAAAATCCAGTATATAAATATAACTCGAGATCGCTTTCCTGTTACCCTAAATCTAAACCAGATTTTACAATACGTTTTAAAAAGGAATGATGTTGAATTCCATTCAAATTACTTACTCCAAGCTGGCAGTAAAATATATACCATGTGATATAGACATCGATTTATAAAATCCGATTTAGAGAATAAAAATATAATACCAATCAATACTTCCTGACTGATCCCTGTTCTTGCAGGGTAAACGTCGAGGAGTACGTTGGCCCGACAGTGTCTCAATGCCATCGTTGCCAGAAGTTCGGGCATTCCTCGCAGCTGTGTAACCGTGTACCACATTGCGTGAGATGCGGTCGTACACACGAGGATGAGGCATGCAACACAGAGGAGTGCAAATGCGCTAACTGTGGAGCAGCTCATCCTGCTAGCTAACGAGGATGCCCGGCCTACAAATCAGCGGTGGCAAGAAGGCGACACACACAAACCCAAACCAAGAAAAGAATTAACATCAACCCTGTTAGCAGAAACACACAACCACAAAGAAACAACACTTCATTCCATTAACATAATTTCCACCTTTATTTAATAACCAAGCCTCCACTACCCAAACAACGGCATGGCCACTGCGCCAACAAAATCAACACCATACACACCAATCTAACAATTCTGACACACACAATAACTTACAACCTGACGATGACGGCGATTTATTAAATCAAATTAGAAGTATTAGTAGAGTGCTCGCGTTGACAAAAATCGTTTAGTTTTCGATGCCGTTGGCACTTTTAGAGTAAAATGTATGACCTTGTCAGATATGTTACTTATACCCTGTGGATTACCAATCCACTTGTCGTCAAAAAATCGTCATGAATATAAGGGCGCAAATCAAAATTTTCTAACTAACCACACCACGCGATAGAGTCAATCATGAAGCGTATTTTATCAAAAAATCATTAAATTCTCTGTAGAATTTCTATTTTTAAAATAAATAAAGAAACAAACTTTTCCATAGGCTTATATGGAAGTAAAAATCCTCATTTTCTTTTTTCAAGTACGGCTGAAAATTAATTATTTTTCGTCTACTTCCATTCCCACGGCGATATCTCCCAAACTATTATATTTATCAAAAAAATATATTCTTTATAAAATATTTGCCATATTTTCCATATTACAATGGTTTTTAAATCAGATTTTTTGAGAATTTAATAACCAAAATATTTAATACTGTGTAGTGTGATAGCGGTATGCGTTCGTTGCAGATTCTCGCTCTCCCACTCTTTAAAACTGTTTCAACACACCCCACTTCGCACCCGCTTTGGCCTACCGTTAGATAGGTTGGCGCATAATAACTCTCGTGGTTTATAATATTTTGAAATTTATATCTTGAAAATGATTATTACTATAAAATAAATGTAAGTATATTTGTAGAACATTAATTCAGTGTTACATGGACTTACATAAAAATTATGGCCTGCCTAAAATTATTGGGTACTAGATTAACACGTTATAATAAACTCCCTATAGTTCACTGTTTGCAAGATACTTTCAGCTGGTAGTTATTTTAAATTTTCTGCCATATAGGTAACTGATGTATATGCTTTTTAGAAGAAATTAAAGTGAAAAGTACTACTGATAGCACAAGTTCCGGAAGTGAGATTGAGAAAAATATAATTTAATGTAAAACAGATTCATAACATATTAGCTTAATTTGTATGAAACCGGGCCCTGTAATCAAAGGTTTTGAGAAATCGTTTGCAACATTTATTGATTGTTTAAAAATCTATGAAAAACTAAGTAACCAAGGAGGAGATGATCTATATCCTAGCATTATGTCATTCAAAAAACCAACAATTTTGACTGGTTTGGCACCGAAATTACTATCCTAGTTTTACTAGCCAAAGAAATATTGAACATTTAAGGAGATAAATAGAGAAAGAAATTGAAAAAAATTCAGATGGATCCAGTGCCTGTCCATTAACTTTTCCGATGTGTATTTTCGTAAAATAATTTTTCTAAATAGAGAAATGTATTTTTGTCAAAAGTACAACAATAAAGCTTTCTCAAGTAATGACCACGGAACCAGAAACAAAAGTAAGACTACTAGCACACCAGAATCCCATAATTTTCGAAAGAATTTGTGCTAACGATTTAATACCTATGGAAATTGAATATCATATTTCATGTTTCTAAAGTCGTTATATAAAATACAGAGGTATATCTAACAATAAAATAAAAGTGGAAAACGGACAGACAACGAACAGAGTTCTACTAAAATATGTAAAATTCTTGAAAAACGGTTTTTAAAGCGAAAAGGGTTTGGTATGTCATCAATTTATGATGAGAAGTATCTAGAATGGATAGATATAAGTCTAGAAGAGAGATCAGTAGACTATTTATAAATGCATTTACCGCAAAGGAGTCGAAATGTTAAATCTACAAAGAGAAATGAAAAACATGTTCTAATTCCAACAGAAAACGAGGCATGAAACTTTGCATTTTCTATTGTGACATTAAACATTATATATAGCTTCTATACCATTTAAATCGTTAGCACAAATTCTTTAGAAAATTATGGGTTTTTGGTGGGCCAATAGTCTTATTTTTCTTTCTGTCTTCGTGGTCATTACTTGAGAAAGCTATTTTATTGAAAAACATTTGATTTTACGCAAGGACACGCCTGAAGAAGTTATTGGACATGCACTCCATCCAACTGAACTGTTTTTAATTTTTTCCTCTTTCTCTATTTTTCTCCTTCAATGTTCCATATTTCTTTTGTCAGTAAAACTAGAATAGCAATTTCGGTGAGAAACCAAACAGCCAAAATAATTTATTTTTCGAAATCGCATAGTTCTAGAATATACATCGTCTTCTCTTTGGTTACTTATTTTTTCACGGAGCTTTAAACAATCAATAAATATTGCAAACGATGTATCAAAACCTTTGTTTACAGGGCCCGGTTTCATACAATTTAAGCATAACGTCTTACGAATCTGTTTTTCTTTAAATTTTATTTTTGTCTCAATCTCACTTTCAGAACTTGCGCTACTCTCCATTTTCATTTCTTCTTCAGTTACCTATATGGTAGAAAATTCTGTTAAAAAAATACATACCAGCTGAAAGTATCTTGCTAACATCAAACTACCGAGTTTCTTATAACGTGTTAATCTATTACACAAAAATTTTATGTAAGGCGAAATAACACTGAATTAATATTAAACAAATATACTTATATTATTTATTCCATAGTAATCATTTTCAAGACATAAATTTCATTAATATCATGAACCACGAGAGTTACCATGCGCTACTCTAGCTTACGATAGGCCATTGCGGGGTGCGAAGTGGGGTGTGTTGAAACAGTTTTAAAGAGTGGGAGAGCGAGAATCTGTAACGAACGCATGCCGCTGATAAGCTTCGAAAATTGATATCACCCTACACATTATTAAATATCATGGTTATTAAATTACCAAATAATTTGATTTAAGAACCATTGTAATCTAGAAAATATGGCAAATATTTTATAAAGAATATATGTTTTTGACAAATATAATAGTTTGGGAGATATCGTCGTGGGAATGGAAAAGTAGACGAAAAAAAATTAATTTTCAGCCGTAGTCGAACAGAGAAAATGAGGATTTTTGATTTTTACTGCCATATAAGCCTACGTAAAGGTTCGTTTCTTTATTTATTTTAAAAATAGAAATTCTACAGAGAATTTAATAATTTTTGGATAAAATACGCTTCATGATTGACTCTATCGCGTGGTGTGATTAGTTAGAAAATTTTGATTTGTGCCCTTATATTCGTGACGATTTTTTGACGACAAGTGGATTTATAATCTACAGGGCGTAAGTAACATATCTGGTAAAAGTGCCAACGGGGGGAAAGATAGAAATTTATTTGCACGCTACTATATCCTAAACATGTTCAGACAACTAGATATCAAATACATACTCAAAACACTCGCAAATACATTAACCAAAATCAAAAACACCAAAGACTGCTTCGACAAAATATTACTCATTTTAGAATTCGTTCTTCACTTGTTCAATTAAACACAACCTCAACATAATAGCTTCCGAAACCATCGACAACCCACCCCAACCACGTCCCTAATTCTATCAGCAAACAAAAGAAACACTGGCACAACTCAGAAACAAATAATTTAAACACATACACCATAAATAATTAAACAAGAAAACATTACCATACATAAAACTAGCATCACAGAAAACATTTTCAATCCAAAACGTATATCACACACTACCAAACAGTCAGCTCAGAACAAGAGCAAGCTCAAGAAAAACAGATACAATCAACCTACGGTAAGCGCCAAAGAGGCGGACACCGAGTGCATTCCGCACAAGGGGCACACACTGGAGTCGATCAATCACTTCTCCACCGTCTACCAGACAGTTAGCTCGCTAATTGCAGTGCTCACCTGGCACTTTATTCTTGAACCAAATGTTTTATTTCAAGTAGTGAATAATAATAATAATTAATTAATTAAATAATAAATAAATAGTGATAAATAATGGTCACCAGAAGTGGAAAATCTTTGAACCCCATTTTGACAGATACTGAGGGGGATCTTTTCAGCTAGCAGACACCCCCGCCGACAGAAGCCAACACAATGACGTCCGACGCCGCGACGCCTCGCCCCGGCTCAGTATTCCAAGAGGGCCAGGGATTTCCTGAAGATTCGACGCCACCCTCCGATGGTACCTGACAGGCTATGGGAAAACTAATTTCTGAACACCTGGAGCTGACGCCACCGTGGCATCGTCTCACACCGGCGGCGGACCGTCGATCTACTCACGCATCCACAACAACGGACACCAGGATCCGACAACCAGGGCAACCACTGCCACGGAGGCAGCGACAACTGCGGCTCCCTTACCGAGCTACGAGCAACTGGCACACCTACTGCCCCCCCACCATGCAGGGCACGTCCAGCAGCAATCAACCACAATGGCTCCCTACTCTGTAGGGCACGCACAGCAGCAACCAACCACAATGCCCCCCTACTCTGTAGGGCACGTCCAGCAGCAACCAGCCACACTGGCCCCCCATATTGTAGGGTACGATCGACAGCGACCAAGCACGATGATCCCCTACCCTGCACAGAACGTCCAACAGCCGGAAGACACTAATCGGGACCAATTCCGTGGACAATACAAGTAATTTTATAAAATTAAATATTATAAATAAGTAGTTCCAGGTCCATCATTTTTTTCTCCTGTGGGTGTTGATAAATATATTTAAACCAACAATAGACAGATTATTTCAAGGAACAGGGAGAGACAAATCTAAGTTTTATACATTTTACTTCTATTCGAATGTATAAGTGTAGGAAAAAGAAGAGGGACAAACAGACAAAATAACTTTTAACCTAATATTAAAAATTAGGGGCATAATAATTGTACTAATTGTATGCAATGTATCATTTTTAATAAAAACAACAAGGGATGTTAGTTTATTGATTAAAAAATTACTTTTTGTTGTTAAAAAGATAGGATTCTATAATAATTAGGAAATATTTCTTTTGTCGATAATTACGAGATGAAATTGTACTTATAGATTTTAAATAGTTTATCACTTTTTTTTACTTACCAAAATCTTATTATTTGTATCGTGTGAATTACTCCAAGGCACGCGGAGCACTGACCAGAACCATCCATCACCACACAACAGTTCGAGGTAGGAAGGGCTTAACAAACCCATAATAGTGATCATAATGCTGTCATAGGATACCAGAAGTCGAAAGCTTAAAGTGGAGATCCGATCTACACACGGAGGATGAGCCAGTTTCCAGCATATTCAGTACGAGCTTCGCTTTCTTCTAGGCAACTGTAAAGTGGCAAAATTCTTGGCTATTTTCCTAATTTTGCACATTTTGCAAATCAATTTCGCCATATTTTCCTACGAGCTAGTCTAGCAGAAGCACATTTTAACCGAGATGGGATGGAACCAAATTTTAATCGAAAAGCACAATTTTCACGTATTGGAAAATTTACCCTAGTCTTCGTAAACGTTACCTAGAACAGAGGTGATAAAACTTTATGCATTTGTCAGCTACTTACTTGAAGGAAACCAAGCAAATAAGTACTCACTCCTTACCAGACCTAAACTTCGATGAAGGGTTCCAGTTACAAGCACCACGAAGAATATTTGGTGTGATAATTTCCATTGGACGTGGCTTGCACTTATTACAGCACACATGAAATAATTCCAAGGGATCAAACGAAAAACCGCGTTGCTTATTCAGCATTACGCAAAGAACAGTTGTAGTTGTACTAACCTTATAAATGAAATATTCCGTTGTGTATCAACTTCAAGTTAAGAAAAAAACTTTTCCGGCTGACCTAGATTTGCCAGCCGCAATACCGGAGAACCGAAAGTAACTAGGTCGACAATTTGTTATATACCGGGTGAGTCACGAATTGCGCTCGCCCCGATATTTCCTAAAATATTTGGAATAGAAAATTGAAACTTGGAGGCCTTATTACACGACTAAAATGCCATCTTTTCAATAAAAAGTCAAGTTTGGTGCACATCCGGTTTGACCGGAAATGCCCACAATTTTCGATTTTTAAATGGAACACTCTATATATTTTTACATTTTTGGAATCTAGAGGAAATTTTGAATATAATACATCAATTTTGGTCACTTTTTGATAAACATTAAACATTTTATTAAAAAATCTATTTCTGAATCCAGAATGCTGTGGTGCCCAAAATGTATCTTAGTTTGTGTGCTACGTTACTATAAAAATAAAAAGAACAATATGATTGCATTACTTAATTCTCTAGAGGCAGTTAAATTTTTTAAATGTGATTTTTACCCACTAACTCGGTTTTTTTAAATGGGAATTTAATCGTTCACCAACATTTTTAAATACTTCATTTTCATACGAATCCAATGATACCAAAATTTTGAAAATCCGCTCAGAAATATTTGAGATTTCAGCCAAAATACAATGCAACCAAGATTTTAGAAACATGCGGCTAATAGATAATAGATTAGTGGGCTTTGGAAACTAAAATGGCACATTTCTGTGTAAATCTGGTAACCTAATAACATTGGAAAAATCATAGTAGCCATTGAATGTAATAAAACAATGTCAGCTGTCAGACAGACTCGTGTAGTTATAGGCAATCTTGAGCTATCAAACATTTAATAATTGTGAGCGCAAAGAACGTTACAATTAAGTTTAGCATAGGTATGTGGAGGTAAACACAATTACATCCAGAAGGACATTTGCAATAGAATGCGACATCAGTTCGGTTTTCAGAGTTTTATTTAAATGAACAATATCGGGCCTATAAATAAATAAAAATCAATTCCGTTTGAACAATTAAACTTAAACTAGGTAACAGTAGGTATCTTTAAAATAATTAATATAATTAAACCATAAATTGACATTTATAGATATTGTTCAAAATGTCCACCATTTTTTTCTATATACAATTCGGCTCTGCGTACAGTTGCTTGAATGGCTCTACGCAATTCAGCCGGCGTTGTTTCATTAAGAGCCCGTACAACTTTATTTTGCAGCTCTTCACGGGTATTTGAAGAAGTTTTATAAACTTTATTTTTGAGAGTGCCCCATACATAATAGTCGAGGGGTGTTAACTCAGGTGACCTAGGAGGCAACTTGATATGACCTTGATTTGCGATAAGGCGTTCACCATGCAAGTTGTTTAAATATTCCATCACTCTTCTGGAATTATGTGGGGGAGCACAATCTTGTTGGAAAAACAGATTTTGTAAATAGGCAAGAGGAAGTAAGTCAAGAAATTCTGCTGACTGGTTTTGTAAAAAGAATAAATATCGTTCGCCAGTAAGTGTTCCATCAAAAAATATGGGTCCAATTATTCGATCTCCAAGTACTCCAAGCCAACAGTTAAACCCAAATATTTCCTGAATATTCCCCCGCCCTACCAACCTCGGATTTTCTTGAGCCCAGTACCTAGTATTATTTCTGTTAAACATACCTTGGTTCGTAAATCTACTTTCATCTGAATATTAAATATGAAAAGGAAAACCTGGGTTTTGTTGTACAGCGTTTAAGAACCAGTTGCAATATACTAGCCTCCTGTCGTTATCATCTCCATAAAGATGTTGGTGTATTTGTTATTTATAAGACCGAAACTTATGTTTTTTAAAATTCTGCAAACCGAAGACTGACTAATGTCGCATTCCATTAACAATTCCCTTGTTGATGTTTTTGGGTGTACCATCACAAATCCTAATACACCAATTTCTTTGTCCTCACTTACAATAAATATTTGATGGTCATCTTGTTGATTGGGTTCGTTTCTTAATTCTTGTTCCACTCTGGCAAACAAGTGTCTGCTTGGATGACGTCTGTTGGGATATCGTTGCTGATACAGTTCTGCAGCTGCAGTTGAATTTTTGAGACGCTCTCCATATATCAGTAACATGTCGACCTTTTCATTTCTACTAAAATTATTCATTTTCTTTAATTTTCACTCAAAGAGATTTCCGCAACGCTTTATTTTGTATCTGTCTGACAGCTGATATTGTTTTATTACATTCAGTGGCTACTATGATTTTTCCAATGTTATTAGGTTACCAGATTTACACAGAAATGTGCCATTTTAGTTTCCAAAGCCCACTAATCTATTATCTATTAGCCACATGTTTCTAAAAGCTTGGTTGCAATGTATTTTGGCTGAAATCTCAAATATTTCTTAGCGGATTTTCAAAATTTTGGTATCATTAGATTCGTATGAAAATGAGGTATTTAAAAATGTTGGTGAACGATTAAATTCCCATTTAAAAAAACCGAGTTAGTGGGTAAAAATCACATTTAAAAATTTTAAACGCCTCTAGAGAATTAAAGAAAAAATGCAATCACACTGCTCTTTTTATTTTTATAGTAAACGTAGCACACAAACTAAAATATATTTTGGGCACCACAGCACTCTGGATTCAGAAATAGATTTTTTAATAAAATTTTTAATGTTTATCAAAAAGTGACCAAAATGGATGTATTGTATTCAAAATTTACTCTAGATTCCACAAATGTAAAAATATATAGGGTGTTCCATTTAAAAATCGAAAGTTATGGGCACTTCCGGTCAAACCGCATGTGCACCAAACTTGATTTTTTATTGAAAAGATGTCATTTTAGTCGTGTAATAAGGCCTCCAAATTTCAATTTTCTATTCCAAATATTTTAGGAAATATCGGGGCGAGCGCAATTCGTGACTCACCCGGTATAGTGATGTGGTTAATGCAGGACTAGACTCAGGAGAAATAAGTATTTTAAAACGTGTGCCACAAAACTATAATTTATTTACATGAACTTACTCTGTGTTTGTTTTTTATCTTTATTTTTTATTTGTAGAAAAAAGTAAATAGTGTAGAATTGTGTATATTTATTTATTTATTTTTTGTGGATATATTATACATTTCTTTATATTTTTATTTTTTCTTTATCAAACGTATGTACAATGCATTTTTTTGTTGTTTTTTTAAGCTGCACTCCAGCTTTATCAGGTGGAGAAATTTGCCACGAGGACTGTTATGTTTTCAAAATTACTTATTTGCGTATTCTCTGTAGGTAGGCTTAATTGATTCCCAAATGTAGTAAAATATATTTGGTTCTTTCCCAAATTAATTTTATTTATTTTATCTAACTTATAGCATATTATAATATTTAATGGAAGTGTCATATTTCAAACACATAATAATTAATAAAGTTCATTTAACTACAAATTATATTTTACCTATGTGGAATATGCCGACTAAATAAGTAGCATTTATATAAATACTCAAATCAATTAATGATAGTCAGTCCATTGGCGTCCAGGCACAACTCCTCTACTATGATGGTTAGGTAAGAACACTTTTATTATATATGCTTTTTTAACAATTTTATTATTAATGATTTTATTTGCCATGTTTTGTTTTATTTTTCTTTGACTTTCACTACGTTCTAGTGGATTGAATACATACAGTTAAAAATTATAATAATTTACTTATTAAAAATGGCAACATCTTCTCGCCAGGCTCCCACAGGTCGTGACATTATAATAGTCTAAGTAATCTGATCAGAAGTGGGCCCCTAAATCATAACATGCGACGGAAGGAAGACTGCAGCTATCACGGTAAATAATATCTTCTACACTGTCATCTTGGGGACTCTCAAGAGTTGTACCAATTCCCCTGAGAGGGAATATCGCTACACACAATAGCTAAGGCATGGCTGGTGATAGATAATTATAAATATCCCCTAGGAGTCAATTGGAGGGCACTTTGCCGAACTTGCAGATAGCCATGACAGATGGCGAGATGTTGTGAGACTTACTTGATTATACAATAAAGTGAAGCAAATTAATGCATTAGTGTCAAACTAAATTGTACAAAAGGCAATAATTGTACGAACTAAGAATAGGCTTTAACTTAAAAATATTTCAATTACTGTATTCTAAGCTTAGGAAAAGTTAATTATCTTATTGAATATAGTTTGAAATAATGAAATATATAAAATTAACTCACGTTCATCAAATAATCTATTGTGTCCAAGTCCGTTGTTTTATTTCCATCATTATATAGATTATCACATATAAGAGCAATATCAGAAAAACGTTTCATCCTAAAAATTAAATTGATTTTCTTAATATTAAATAATATTATTCTCTTATAATTTGATCATTTTGATCAAATTGCACCATGTTTATTAACATACTTGGTGTAATAAAAATCGGCATATGTAAATGAAGGAAATGTATAGTATATGTCGTTAATCAATTTAGTTTCCTATGTTCAAATATTTCCAAGTTTAGTGTAAGAGTATGAGCGGGTAGCAATGCAAAAAGTTCTCCAGCACCTACCAAACTAAAATGATTCTATAAGATGTCTCGTATGCTGACTGTCTTGAGTATAAAGTTTTAAGCTCGTGGACCCTGCATGGGTTGTTTATTCTTTTTCTCACCTCCTATTTGACGGATCGCTTTGTAAATTGGCACAAATAATATTAGTGTTAGGATAGTTTATTTTAAGAAATATTACTCTTCTACGATGATTTTATGCGTTAAAATAAAATTAATAAATTTTTTCAACGGCCTAAAGGGTGACTAGCCTGTTTGACACTATTACCATATTTTGATACAATATGTATTTAAACTATAACATACCTATAACAGTAACAGCCAGTTTCACAATGGTTGGTTCTAATGGTTATGATTTGACCTATGATTAATTATAAAATTCTGTTTAACAATGTCTGGTTAATTTCAAGCTCTTGGTTATCTTGTAGTTAAGAAAACCAGTAGATGAGGTATTGGTAAACCAACAATTTGTGGCTAACTAAAAGTACACAACTGTCAACTTTAGTTATATTTTTATTTCGTGCAGTGCTTTAGCTTTTTTGTTATTTTGCTAATAATGGATATTGATGATTATGATGTGAATGATGAACGTGGGAGACTTAGATATAGACCTAATTATTTTGAAGGATATGACCAAAAAGATTTCCTTAATCGACTTCAACTCAGTTCAAGAACTGTTAAAAATTTATTAGAGGAAACAGAAGAAATTAATGACTACTTAAGTACTGTAGGAAATACACTTCTCATATAGAACAAATAGAACTTACTTTCTTATAAATTTCAAGTAATACAATCACAGAAAACTACCACGCAATAACACTGATTAACCAAAGCAATAAATTTATGACAAATTTTTCCTTCTCTTCTAAAATAAATTTTTGAACATATGTCAAAATTCTAAGAAAGCTCGTACCAACTATTCAAAACTTAAAGGTAACCGTTGCATTGGTTAGATTACTGAACATAAATAAACGTTGTGAAGCATATATATGAATTTACCAATAGTTAACTTTCAGGTTCGGGTTATTCAACCAAAAAGATAAGCAACAGTTGTGAAACCGGCTGTTACCGTTTTATTAATACTGTGGAACAGGATATAAATAAGTAAACATTACAACATTGCAACATTACGAGTATATTATTTAATACTTAGATAGGTAATCATATAATTCATTCATGTTTAGTTATTTCACTTCAGATTACGATAATAAACTGATTTAATCTTCGTCACTGTCTTCATCAATAACCGGATAAGCATCTTTACAGTCAAAGATATTGAACAGCATTGCGGCCGGCTTTATAATTCTTGATTTAAATATGGCGTTGGATAGAAAGTGTACCGCGGTTGCAATATATGAACAAGAACCAGCAGTTCTACGTCCGATCGGACAAGTATAGTAGTGTCCTTCTATACCACAACAGTTATTTTTATTTGGTTCATAATTAATAAATATATGGTATGTCTTTTTGCCAATGTGTTTAGAATTTAAATGTATGCGTAAAATATCAGAAGCGTCTTTTGCATATTCGAAATTTATTGATTCATCAGAGTTCTGCTAAGTAAAAAACAGACTGCGCTAATTAATATGTACCACCGAAAGATTTTTTTAAATTCTTTTTTATTTAATTCTCAAAAATCTATTTTCTTCCTCTCCCATGCAACGGCTTCGACATCTTCGGCAAAAGAGTTTATATTGTCTATTGCCTTTGTTTTCAGATGTTCAATTATTTCTCCTTTAGTCTCTACATCGCTAACTAATCGTTTTCCATATCCATTACTTAGAAACCAAGCTATTCCACATAAAATACCAAATTTTGGCAACAACTTATTATCTATCTTGTAACTTCTGCTTTTATTTCACCATTCCGTAAATAACCTCTACTACCCATCGTCCGAGCATGTCTATCAAGTAACCATCTGTCGTACATACTGTAAATGGTTTACAGAGCGGAACTTTCTTTTGTCCAGAAAATGACTATTTTTGGTATACGTTAGAACTTTTTTGATGACTGATATTTGAACCGTAGCAAATAATCGTCAAAACGCTCAGAAGACGCACCATGTTAATTTTGATAACTATGATGCACAAAATTGTGAAAAATATAATTCTTATTGTGAACAAGATTATCAACAATTTGATAATTTTGAAAATTTTCCAATTGATTCCAATTTTAATGACAAGAATATGCTTCTGTCAATCCTAAAAATCATACTGATTGTTACCTATGAAACCCTCATGTGGATTATTCTGTTATTCCACCGGATTTTTACTAAGGCCCGGAGTGTCCTACAGATACTCCAACGTAGCAACCGGATTTCAAAATCGACCAACTGTCCAGCCAAATACAAACCATGAATCTAGAAGACACTTTCAACCCGTCCCTGAATTGCCCAGAACAAATTTTAATATAATTTCTTCTCTATATTACATCAAAGACATAACGCGGACATACAAAATGCTACTCGATACCGGCGCAGGTATATCAATATTCAAACTGAAAATTGCCGAAAATTATAAACGCAGATCTCCCGAGAGCGTTATTATAAACGGAACAAAAAATTGAGAAAACTTAATCTGTTCTTATACCTTTTACAGCTAATGACCCGCATAACGTATACATTTACGATTTAGAAATCGAATTCGATGGATTATTAGGAGCCGACCTTTTTAAACATTATAAATGTGTTATTGATATGAACAACAGTCAATTAATTACCAATTTTAAAATTGTTCCTCTTTTCGAAAACTAAAATAAGATTTACCCGAACCACCAGCAAAAAAATTTTGCAATTCTCAAATTTCCATTTCAAAAGTCCCTCGTGAAAACTAAAATCAAAGCAAAATATCTATAGAACCGCGTATGGAAAAAATATTCAAATTGAAACGTAATTTGCGGAATACTGAGGCTATACTGTTGGCCCAGGAAAAGGAGAAAGTTCGCGTACCTAATGCTTTCATTAAGGTAGACAAAACCAGAGAATTTTATGGGACAATTAATAGTCAATGCTAATGCCATCCGAAATCAATCGAATTTTTCAATTTAGACTAGAACTGATACAAAAATTCAAATCGATTTTTAATTTCAACACTGACAATTCTGAAAATCGAATACCGACAAACAGTTCTTTTGAAATTCAAAATCAATTTCATTTAGACCATCTAAATGAAGAAGAGGTCGAATTAGTAACGCAGCTTTGTTTAGATTTTCAAGATATTTTCTACTTAGAAGGTGACCACTTGACATTTACAAACAAAATTAAACACCCGATTGATACGAATGATTCCTGTCCCATATTTACAAAATCTTGTCGTTACCCCCAAGTCCATAAAGAAGACGTCAAATCCCAAACTTCTAAAATGCTGAATCAAGGTATTATTCAACCCTCAATTTCCCCTGTTTGGGTAGTCCCCAAAAACCTGGATGCGTCTGGCAAACAGAAGTGGCGAGTCGTAATTAACTATCGGAAACTTAACGAAGTTACCATCGATGATAAATACCCTCCTTCAAATATCTCTGATCTTCTCGACCAACTAGGCAAATGCCAATATTTCACAATGCTAGTCCTTGCATTTGGATTTCACCAGATGCAAATAGACCCAAGAGATATTCAGAAATCTGCTTTCACAATTGAAAACGGTCATTTTGAATTTGTAAGGATACCATTCGGACTCAAGAATGCCCCATCAACATTCCAAAGAGTGATGGACAACATTTTATTTGGTATCCAAAATGAACGATGTCTTGTCTATATGGACGACATTATTATCTACTCCCCTACCATCCATGACCATATTTCACGCCTAAGGAAAGTTTTCAAACGCTTACAAAAATCAAACCTCAAAATTCAAACCGACAAATGCGAGTTCCTTCGCAAGGAAGTCGCTTATTTAGGCCATCTCATCACTAAAGACGGTGTAAAACCTAACTCCACCAAAGTCGATTTTAAATTTCCCCAACCGAATAATCCTAAAGAAATTAAGTCATTTTTAGGCTTAGCCGGATATTACAGGCGATTCATTCCCAATTTCTCCAAGATAACCAAACCACTAACAAAGCTATTGCAAAGGGACATACCTGTTAGCTTCGACAATGGCTGTTCAAATTATTTTCAAAACTTGAAACAGACTCTAACGATAACACCGATTCCCATTTACCCTAATGTTAAAGATGAATTTACTTTAACGACCGATTCAAGTGCATTCGCCATTGGTTCTGTCATTTGACAAGGTAACATAAGCAAAGACTTACCTATCGCATACGCATCCAGAACTTTATGCGCTGCCGAAACCAAATATTCAACCGTTGAACGCGAGCTATTAGCTATAGTATGGTCAGTAAAGCATTTCCGGCCATATTTATTTGGCAGAAAATTCAAATTGGTAACAGATCATCGACCACTTACCTGGTTATTTTCAATAAAGGAACCAGGAAGTAGACTCGCACGTTGGCGATTAAAACTAGAGGAATACGACTATGAGATCATATACGTACCACGCAAGGTCAATAAAAACGCAGACACGCTATCCCGAATTAAGATCAACCATTTTTAGAAATGTTCCAAACTCCACTCAAAAATTCTACCCGCGAATGAAACTGACGAATCAGATCATGACGAACCGGATGATGACGAAAACCCAAACGAAAATGCCCAAATAACCAACGAACAGATCGCTCACGAATTCGATATTTTTGTTAACCTATACAAAACAAAGTCTCCAATAGACTTCAAAAATTAAAACTTAGAACAAACAAGTTTTAGATAGAGAGCACAAAAATATCATAACCTTCTTTGAGCAAGATGACTTGCAAGACCTACATCATAAAATAATTGAAGGCATTTTCGAAGAACATCCTGAATTTCACGAAAAGACCATTAATATCTTCTCGAGTAAATCAGTCCGACATATGAAGTATTTTATAGTTCCTTTGCCATTTGATGTTAAATCCATCTTGAACATTTGTTCATGGTATTGTATAAAAGACAAAATATTTTAGACTTTTTCAAAACGTATTACGTTGAGAACAACCTAGATCTCCTGATACTGGAAATGATATAATTCGTTTTAGCAGAATAAAATTGTAATATGCCAAAATACCGTTCAGACCCCTGACGAAGATCAAATCCCGATCATTTTAAACCAACACCACTGCGGTAAAGATAATCTTCACAGTGAAATAAACGAAACGATGTGGAGGATTAAAATAAGTATAATTGGAAAGGATTATCTATGTCGAAAACTCTATCGAATCTTGTGAAATTTGTCAAAGGAATAAAGTATATCGTAAAAACATGACTAGTCCCTTAGTAATTACATAAACACCAAGAACGCGATTTGAACGAATCAATATTGACATAGTCCAAACTCCGACTCAAAATTACTCTCTAACCATTCGCGACGAGTTAACTAAATTCACACAAGCTTATGCTATCCAAGACAATTCTGCAAAATCTGTAGTAAACACCCTCTTACTATATTTCCGGCACTATGGTACCCCCTTGGGAGTCCATTGTGACTACGGTGGCGAATTTGACAACAGACTACTAAAAGATCTCTGTACTTTATACGACATAAAGCTAACGTATTCAAGTGTAGGGCATCTTCAATATAACGGATCGATAGAACGATTTTATGATACTCTAGCTGAAATTATTAGATTCCATAAAGCCGAAAACCCTAAAGAACACCCATTGACTATTTTACCCTACCCAGTAATATGCTACAGTAACTCAGTAAATAAAACCCGTGGTTTTAGGCCATACGAATTAGTATTCGGGCACACTTCTTGTATACCACCCGAATCGTTATAAAATCAAAAAGAATTGATAACTAAGTATGTTAGAGACCTTAACAATAGAATCTCGCACTAATATAAAATAGCTCGTGGTCGTACGCTGGATCAAAAAGCAAAAGCCAAAATTCGTTTCGATGAACATGTCCCCGGAAATCGACCCAATTACGAAATTAGACAAAGTATACGTAAAAGAATCCCAGATCAAAGACAAACTACAAAACTCATTTAATGGCCCATTCGAAATTAAAGAAATCTTTAAAAATTCAGAACTTCTGTCTAATCCCGGAACAGACCGCACTACCAAAGTTAATTTTGACCCGATGAAACCATATTTTGAAAGTTAAACCTTATTTTCAGGTTTCTCCTGCTGCTCGGATCAGCAATTTCCCAATATACGATAAAACCAATAAACAACACTACCGAAGTTTACTATCACCAAGAGACTGACATTGTAATTTCCTACAAGAAATGGACATTACTAGTGCATACAAATATCACCACACTCAAGACAGTTATTGACAGAAACGACAAAATTTTAGACCAAATCTTCATCACCCCCGGCATTTTTAGACACGGTGACCTTCACGAGTGAAGTTAAATCACACCTTAGTCTATTAACACAAATTTCTAAAACCATAAGGAGTAAATTCAATGAAATATTGTTCGATATGAAACGTTACAAACGCGGACTTTTGAACGATATAGGTTCAATATTTAATTAATTAATTTTATTAACAAACTAAATAATGATGAACACCACTTGGAGAATTTACTCAAAAATCAAATATCAGTCACAACTTCGGTCATAAAGAATTTCAATCTAATAGTTCAACAATTACAAGTTTACCAAGAGACATTTAATAATGACATAAAAGAAATCGAAAAAAGATTCTAAAAATCTAAGGCTATTCTTATACAAAATTAAGATTCCTTAAAGTATTTGCGAGCAACTCATGGCGAGCTATTTATTTATCGAGGACAATGTAAACGACATTTTAAATTCTATCGCTTCTGCGAGACTTGAAATAATTCACACGTCGATCATCAATCCCCAAGACAGTAAATTCTTTGCAGGAGATTTCACAGAACTTATAAAAGAATAATTTAGCACTACCAATCAAATTATCAAAGGTTTCACAATACTTAGATATTATTGAATTGAAAGCTTTTCAGGTAAATTAAGAATTAATATTTGTATTAGACGTACCATTAATAAACCTTCAAACATGTTCTATTTTCAAGCTATATCCTATTCGTATTTTGGTCTATTTCATATTTTATCAACTTCTCAAAAATACATCGCGAGAGATGATGATACTTTGATATTCATACCCATCGCAGACCTTGAAAGATGCAAATCAATTCAGTTTAACATCAAGCTTTGCTCAAATTTATTTACATATCCAATTGACAACAATGCCATATGCGAAGTCCGTCTCCTCGAGTATCTCGACACACTTCCCGAAAGCCGCCTGACCTCACTCACCATCAGTGAAGGCTACAACGTGCGGAAATTAGAAGAAAACAAGTGGTTAATGATAAACGCAGAACCCTCACATGTGATTATTAACTGTCCCAAAACGAGTTCGACAACCGACGTACTCTCTAAAAACTCAATCATCAAATTACAACCAAATTGCAACGCTTTTGTAGGTATTACAAAAATTCCAGCCAGTACAAGTGACTTTACCAGTGTAAAAGAGAGTAATCACCCAATCCAAGTTCCAGTTGAGTGTTGCAGCCGAATCCCGGGAAAAATTCGAATGCCCAATTTAAAACCTCTAAAGTTAAACAATTTAAATATCCAGGACCTCGAAATCACCAAACACAAACTGGACCAGTACTCAAAAGACTTACACGATTTAATAAATGAACCATTCGTTACTAAACACATTTCCTGGTTCACATATTTCATAATTGTTCTAATTTTCGGACTATTATTTGTGTATTTAGATCTAACATATATATTTGTTTTTTCAAATAATATTGTACTATTGCGACGCTGGGTATTAATATCAAATCTTCTTTAACACTTCTGCAAATGTAGCAACAAGTCTTTGCATTGGTAATTCTATCATTTCCTCTAGTGATGGGCTGCTAAATAACAGTCTGATACTTTTTAACTAACTGCCATTCAGTTCGAAGCAATAGCAACTGCTACGAGCTCTGATAAATAGCTGTTATTTATGTGGCCGTTTGAAATTACTTGCTGAATATGCCTACTCGCCCATACAGCAACACAAGCAGGCAGCGCGGTCCAATAGCAGTTAGCAGTATGCACATTCGTTCAGCTAGAGCGAGCAGCTTAACTTGTCCCCAGTACAGCACTTAGAAATTTAATAATTATGTAACTCGTATAAAACTACTTTATTTTAATAAACCTATAACACATTTTTTTCTTTTGTTTCCAAAAAGCGAAATATATTAATTTTTAAATTATACCTATAGTTTATGTAAGAGTCGGTCAGTCAATTCAAATCAGCCGACATGACATGTCTTCAAATCAAATATATTGTAATATGAAGCACATATCATTTATCTAATATCTATAATTTACGACGGCGAATGTGGGAGGTATTCACCGTCAAAGTAGCAATATAATAATTTTAATTTCATTTAAAATTAATCACATTTAACCACTCCATTCAGCAAATGCATTTATTTTTTATTTCTACTATACGGCATTAGCCTGGAAGGTAAAGCTTCATTTGCTATCTGCTAATACGCTCCATTTAACCAAACCAACTACTTATCACTAAAAAAAGCTGCTTGTTTCGTCGGCATTAGCAATAATATATATACACCTATTTATCTAGTTGTTTAGTTTACTCTCGCGCGTTACATTTTATATTCTCTTCCGTTGAATGTTATTGTCAGGGTTTTTTGTGACTTCTTACGGCCATGCGCCTCACGCAAAAGGAAGTCAGATTGCTACCACACGTTCGTGGACGCATATATAGTATCACTCGCCGCTATCATTAATTGTATTTTATATTGTCTATTTTGCTTCAAATTTGTTATACGTTTCAAAAGTTTTCCGAACTTAAGTGTCTTCAACGTGCCTGCCAGCAACGTGATCCAGTCCAGATGGTGTGATAGCTCTCCCCCCAAAACCACCCCAACATCAAGACATCAAGGAGACCAAGGCGGGCCTTTGTTAAGGTAAGAAGTTTGCGAAATTCCTCTGTTCTTACCATTCAAACGCAATTAATTACAGTCCAAATCCGGGCACTCATTCGAGCTGTCATTTTTTAAGTTAATACCGCACATTTTTTTGGCCCTTCGACCAACGGATAGGTTTTTTTGTTGCTTAAATATTTTTAGTAGTTTAGTAGTTTTAGTAGTAATAGCTTAGTAGTATTACATTTAATGCATTAAAGTAAAATTAATTTAGTTTGCCTATTGAATTTAATTGTTTTCTGATCCTTTCTACATTATTGTCGTGTCCTAAATTCATCTTAGTGTGTGTATATTTATTATTAGGTCATACTATTTCATATAAATTTAGTTTCTGCCATATTGATTTGGTATTCCTTATCAGTTAAAGATAATATAGAACCACGGGAGCCGTTTAAGGGTTTTTTCAGCTTGACTAGCGCACGCACTTCATTAATTGGTAGCTGCGTGTATTAACTGAGAAAGGAGTGGGGATTATTTGGATTAGAGTCTCGCTGGTACAGATAGTTAAATTTTGACATTTGATACGCTGAGATTTATTGTTTCCTACGCGAAGTCATTCACATTCAATATGTCAACCTCAACTGCATATAAGGTTAAAAGGTGTTCATGAATTATATGAAGTAGCACAAACCGCTGTGGATGATCGAAACATTCGCACTCTGTTTAAATTACGTTTTCTAGAAATCGATCATATCAAAGAGGAGTTCACTAAGCAACACTATGCATTGCTTGCTTTACTAGTTACTAGTGAGGACGCCACCGTAAAGGACTAAGACGCTATACGTAAAACTTTTGATAAAGAATATTTCGCAATCAGAACAATTTACACAGATATTTTTGAAAGTATTTCCGATGACATGCAAGATTTAGATATACCACAAATGCAAAATTCAAATATAAAACTCCCGCAAGTCGAATTAATAAAATTTAATGGGAACATTAAATTATTTTCAACTTTCATGGATATGTTTAACGCTTTAGTTCATGAAAATCGAAATCTTAAAAATATTGAAAAATTTAATTACTTGATTTCTTCTTTAAGCGGACCTCATCTTTCATTAGTTAAATGTTTGCCCATGACAGCAAGCAATTATGAAACTGCATACAATAGTTTAGTAAACAGATATTCAAATAATGTCATCGGGCCCTAAGCCCGGGTAGAAAAAGCCATAAAATTTCTCTAATTTTACTTAGGACCTATGCAAGCATATTCCTTTTTAGTCTAGTATTAATAATATCTAACTGTGTCTAGCTTTACCACTGAAACATTTCATATCAGGCTCTCAGCCGAATATAACATAGAAATAGTAAATAACTTTAAGATTTTATTAGCATAACAAGTGCAAATCCTCATAATCATTAATGTTAAGCCATCAGAATCCACCTCCGGTGTGCACCAGGAAGGTATAAGCTCCCTCTGAGCACATTATTGTAGATGTGCACGGTTCCAATGTCGACAGCCAAATGGAGAGGCACTGTTCCGCGATTCATATTTATATGAATCGGCCCAGCCCGCTTAGGCTCCGACTACCGGTGCTTGCAACTTTGCGCGCTCCCCATTGGTCCGACTGGAATCTATTTAAGAAACACGATTTGCACTCAGTAGTCACATCAGTCGAGTCGAGTCTACTGAAGCGTGCGGACGTGTTCTTCTAGCGGCAGTAAAGTGAAGTGACTAGTTAGTTGTGTAGTAGTGAAGTGGCAGCCCCACAACGAGGTTAAGGAGAGAAGGGGAAATTCTAGATGTCATTTTCAAGGCGGTAGAATTAAAAGATAAATAAAAGTCTCCCTCATTTGGAGACGCAGTTGTTTATTTTTATTTTATTTATATGTACTTTTCTAATACTAATAAATTATAGGTATTCCCTTTCAGGAACAAATCAAGATGAACAACACTGTGGAGGACAGTGTTATGGAAGACGACTCCTCGAGTACCATAAGCTCCAGGAGTGCGACACCGTTTTCCGAGATGGACGTCAAAGATGCGACCATTCATAAGCTAATTGAAGAGAATGATGCTCTCAATGCAGAGATTAGAAGCCTCAACCAGAAGCTGGCCCAAAAGAGTCATCAAATGACCATACAATCGAGGGAACTGTTGGACGCCCAACACAGAGAGCTCCTCACCGCCTTTCAGGGCTCCGCCCTCCAGCCCTCCCAGGGCTCCACCCCCCAGATTCTTCTCGCACCCCAGGCCTCCGCCACCCAGGACTTCGCCTCCCAGGGCTCCTCCACCGCCAAGGACAAGCGGAAACGTAAGAAATCCGCAACGCAAGTGGACACGGATGAAGACGGGTCCAAGCAGGCGAAAACCGCATCATCCACGGAGCAAAGCGAATACCGCCAGTCATCCTTAGGAAGAAGGAGACATGGACTTCTGTTAGTCAAAGACTGAGAGAAGCAGGTATCAAATACCTAAAATCCAAGGTAGTTGGAGAAGTCATCTCAATAGAACCCCAAACGGCGGATGACTACCGCAATATGACGAGGCTCTTCACGGCGGAGAAGAGAGAACACCACACCTACGCTCTACCTGAAGAGAAGTTGCTCAGGGTGGTTATCAGAGGTATTCCGTCTGGAGTAACAAACGAAGGCGTCAAGGAAGACCTCAAGGAGCAGGGACTGACACCCATATCAGTCCAGAGGATGACCTCCAGGAGAACAAAACGGGAGATGCCTCTTGTTCTTCCACAAATTCCCCTGGACCAAGAGAGAATCCTGGAAGTGAACAGATGCTGCTCCCTCGTCGTCAGGGTAGAAAGGCAGAGAGCCGCTCAGACAGTTACCCAGTGCCACCGCTGCCAGCGCTTTGGCCACGCACAGGGTAGGTGTACCGCACAGCCAAAGTGCGTGAAGTGCGGACAGGCCCACCACTCGGCAGAATGCCAGAAGAAGAAGGGGAGCCCCGCCAAGTGCGCAAACTGCAAGGGGGCCCATCTAGCCAGCTACAGAGGATGTCCCAGCTTCCCTAAGAAGGAAGAAAGGAGTTAGGCAGATGCGGTGAACGCCAAGGGCAAAGCCGCACCTGTAAACAAGGTCAAGACAGAGCCAAAGAAGGGGGTCAAACCCTCGAATTCTGCCGTGGCAAATAATTTCACAGCTGCGCTGGCACAGATGCAGCAGATGTGCTCAGCAATGAGCGCATTCTTCGCTCAAATGCCAAAAATGCTCCAAGGGTAGATGGCTACTACGCTGGTGAAGCCGAAAATCTTGCAGATCGTCTCATGGAACGTGAACGGCCTCCGACAGAGGAAGCTAGGAATAGAAGAAATCTTGGAGAGGTACAACATCGACGTGATGGCCATGCAAGAAAACAAACTTCGCCAGGATAATATTGAACTTCGAATCCCAGGCTACGAAGTCTATAGAGAACAACGCAGAGCAAACGCAGGAGGAGTTGCTCTGCTCGCCAAGAGGACTATAGACTACCACCTCATCGACACGCCGGAACTGGAGAACATGGAAGCCATCGCCATAGTAGTTTCAACGGAACGAAACGGCCCACTCAAGATTGTTTCCTGCTACCAGACAACTCAACATCCCCTCCTACAGCATGACCTGGAGTCCCTCATAATACGGGGTACTCAGACGGTGGCTATAGGAGACTTCAACGCCAAATCGCCAATGTGGAATAGCAGGCTTACAAACACCCGTGGACGGGTGATAATGCGATTCCTAGAAAACCACGAGGGAGACGTGCAAGCGATAGGCCCGGAAGAACCGACGTTTGACAACGGAAGACATAGGCCCGACGTGCTGGACATAGCTCTGCTCAACGAGATGACTTTCACCGCCGAACTTCAAACCGAAGCCGAAGGCTCCTCGGACCACAACCCCATTTTCCTAAAACTAGGAGATGACGTCCTTGAAGAGGAAGCTTCACCAAGAGAAGAACGAACTGGGAACAGTTCCGAGCAATTTTGCAAAGGAACATTGCACACGTCCCCAGAATCGACAGTGAAGAAGAATTAGAAGAGGCCATCATCTCCCTGGAAAACCACATCCAGGCAGCGCTAACGGAAAGCACGACGGAAACTGTAACGAGAAGAGTTGCAATGCCGATGGGAGAACTCCCTGAAGACACCGTGCAGCTCATTCGAGACAGAAGGAGGGTTAAGAAACTGGTACAGAGGACAATACTCCCAGAACACTGAAGGGAATACAATCAGCTAACTCGAAGAGTTAAGGAAGCTCTGCAAGAACACAGGCAGAACAGATGGCAACGTCACCTGGAGTCGCTGGACCCTCAGGACAGAAGCATGTGGACCACCCAGAAGGCTCTGCGTGCCAAGCGAAAACCAGTCCCGCCCATCCACGGAGAGAACGGTATTGTCTACACTCGTCAGGAAAAAGCCGAAACTTTTGCCGACAGCTTGGAACTGCAGTGCAGAGAAAACCAGATCGACGACGAGGACGAGGACTGGGAGGACGACGTAATACGCAGAGTCAGAAGGCTGCGGCGCATGCCGGATGAAGAAATAATCCCTCCGACTTCTCCAGAGGAAGTCAGAGAAATCCTGAGAAGCCTCAAGCCCCGTAAAGCTCCAGGGTGCGACGGAATAGGAAATATTGTACTCAAGAAACTACCCCTCAAAGGAGTAGCAGCATTGGTGAACATCATCAACGCCATCCTGAGACTACGTTATTTCCCCACCCAGTGGAAGAAAGGCGACATCATCATGATTCCGAAGCCTGGTAAGAACTTAACCTTTCCTTCTAGTTACAGGCCCGTCAGTCTTCTACCGGCGATGAGTAAAGTAGCAGAGAGGATCATCCTGAAAAGACTTAAAACCCTGACCGATGAGCTGAAGATCATCCCAGATGAGCAGTTCGCCTACAGAACCGAGCACTCTATCGAGCTCCAAGTGCTCCATCTAACGGAACACATCACGGACGGTTTCAACCATCGACAAGTCACAGGAGCGACCTTCCTCGACGTAGCAAAGGCCTTTGACAGGGTTTGGCACGATGGTCTTCTGGCAAAGATGCCGTCAAGCTAGTGAGATCTTACCTTCTCCGGAGGCAACTCCGTGTGAAGATTGCTGACAAGCTGTCCAACTACAAAACAATGGAAGCGGGCGTACCGCGGGGATCGGTACTCTCCCCCCACCTGTTTACCATCTACACCTCCGACATGCCAAGAACCGCAAGGACCTCTTTGGCGCTCTACGCAGACGACACGGCCATCATTGCAAGATCATGGAGCGCAAGACTTGCCACCCGCAACCTCCAGGAAGCAGCATCCCTTCTGGAAGAGTGGTGCAACAAGTGGAAAGTCAAAGTCAATGCGGAGAAGAGCAAAGCCATACTCTTCAAGAGAGTGAGGAAGCAAACTCCCACAGGACACGTCTCCATGAACGGCGACAACATCCAATGGCACGATACCGTCAAGTACCTTGGCGTTATCATGGACAGAAGCCTGACGTGGAAACAGAACACGGAAGCGATTATACAGAAGGCGAGGACGAGAAGGACTCTGCTCTATCCTATGATAGGTAGACACAGCCAACTCAACCTGAGGAACAAGCTCACGCTCATTAGAACCCTCATTGCACCCATTCTGACCTACGCCTCCGTTGCCTGGGGATACCAAGCAGCCACCTACTTGAAGAGGATACAAGCCGTGGAAAACGTCGCACTCAGGCGCGCCGTGGATGCACCATGGTTTGCCAGAAACGCCGACATCTTCAGAGACCTGGAATACACCCCGGTAACTGAAGTTATCCATGACAGAGCATGGGAATCCGCTGGTCAGACAGGCGACTGACTACGACCCCAACGACGCTCCTAGGCACAAGAGGCCGAAGCTCCAGATCATGGATAATGGGTAAGTATAACTAACCTTTCTTTGAGCCCGATCTTCAGGCCACGCCGCAAGGAGACAATGACCAAAACACCCAAATCACCCGATGCCAGGGGTATCCAGCAAGCAACCAGCTAGGTACCCTTACCCTAGCCCGTGCCGGCCTCTGACGCTAAAACAAGCGTCCTTGGCCGAGCACAATCCTTGAGCTAATCTTCCAGGGTCTTAGGAAGTCCTAAATCTATTCTTCCGGGGTTCTTTGGAATTTGTACCTCTAACCACTAGGCTGCGTGGGAGTTCTTGCTTGCCGTCTCAGGGTTTGCAATCGTTGAAGAGATCCGCAGGATAAATCTGCTCCAATCCTCGATGGACAAATCTTCTTCGTTGGTTTCTGTAAGCTACTCAGTTCACTTACTTGATGGGTAGGCTACTCAATTCACCTACAGATTCGTTTTCGTGATGAAGGTTTGAAAACCAAGTTATTCTGGGACTCAGGATAAATCTGATCCAACCTCAGAAGGGCATCACTAGTCTAACTTCACAAAATCCGTGCCGACTGCGCCAGAAATGGTTTTGGAATGAATGAGTCGCTTTTTAAAAACCAATTTTATTGTTCACACATGAGAGATCAAGACATGACTGTCTATCATTTACAATTTGCTTCTATTTATAATATTCAATATGCTTACTCTAACATTTATTTATAAAAGGATTACAATATACTTGGATATATAAGTAACTCAAGGAAGCCGTTTTTATTGTTGGTTTTCTTAATGAGTTCTTACAGCAAAATGAATCATTAATCCTTTTCAATAATAGCCAGAGTGCCCAGAAGCTTATAAGGAACCCAGTATATCATAGTAGAACAAAGCACATTGATACAAAATATCATTATATCAGAGAGATTGTCGGAAAAGGTATCATTGTAATTGATTATGTCCCAACTGACAAAATGATAGCCGATGTATTTACAAAAGGGTTGCATAGCACTAAGGACAAGTTTTGTATTAAAAATTTGATTATATTT